>CAUYPK010018200.1:0-18654 GCA_963574355.1 Loris lydekkerianus | reverse complement strand
CCTCACATCAGATACAGCTGAAGCCCTGTTTGGACATACAAATGATGAGGAGGAGGAATCCAGTTTTGAAGGATTTTAACCTTTGTGATTTAGCTTGATTACCTGTTAAGCTAAGCGCACCGAATCAAATAACCTGTATGACCCGAGTATAAGCCGAGCTTGGGTTTTTTGGCACAAATTTTTGGCACCAAAAACTTGGCTTATACTCGAGTATATATGGTAAGTAATTTTTATTTTTCCATGTTCACTTTTGTTTCTTGTCCATATGTATATTTTAAGTCAGACATCATCACAGCTACTTTTTACTATTCAGTTTAAACAAATTTATATCATATCCATTACTCCTTATTGCTCCATGGGCCTCACAATTTTTTTTTTTTTTTTTGAGACAATCTTACTCTTGTTGCCCTGGGTAGAGTGCCCTGGTGTCATAGCTGATAGGAACCTCAAACTCTTAGGCTTGAGCAATCCTCTTGCCTCTGCCTCTCAAGTAGCTGGGACACAAGGACCTGCCACAACACTCGGCTTGTTCTTCTATGTTTAGTGGAGCTGGGGTCTCGCTCTTTCTCAGGCTGATCTCAAACTCCTGAGCTCAAGCCATCCACCCACCTCCACTTCCCAGAGTGCTGGGGTTAAAGGCGTGAGCCAGTCACACCTGACAAGGCCTCACAATTATGAAATTCAAAGGCACCTAGTGGCTCACTAGATTCATATACATAATGTTTATCTGGAGTCATTTATACTATTTCTGCTTTTTATTCATATTACAAATAACACAGTCATAAAATGCAAATAGTTATTTTGAGTGATTTCTTTGTCATAAATACTCCAAAGTGGCTAATGCAGAAATAGAATACATACAGGAATAGAATTACCACAGATCAGATATTAAACATTTTTTATAGCTCTTCCTAAGCATTACCACATTACTTTACAACGCAGGTGTGAGTAAGCACACAGATCCTGTTAAAAACCTCAACAGTACTGGGCATTATACTTTAAAAAACTTTGGTGTAGTTAGATATAAAATGCTACTTTCTAAAAATGGCATTTTCTTATTATTTAAGATCATTAACTATCTTAAAAATAAGAGTTTAGGGCTCAGCGCCTGTGGCTCAAGCAGCTAAGGCACCAGCCACATACACCTGAACTGGTGGGTTCGAATCCAGCTTAGGACCGCCAAACAATGATGGCTGCAACCAAAAAAATAGCTGGGTGTTGTGGTGGGTGCCTGTACTACTTGGGAGGTGGAGGCAGGAGAATCGCTTGAGCCCAGGAGTTAGAGGTTGCTGTGAGCTGTGATCTCATAGTACTCTACCCAAGTCGACAGCTTGAGGCTCTGTCTCAAAATAAAAAAAAAATAAATAAGATTTTAGCTCTACTGCCTCCATATAACTGGCTCCCTGCGAGGAAGGTAGTAAGTGATGTACAAACATGAAAACCCCGTCTGCTTGGCAGGCGTCCTTTTCCATGTGGATGACTGATCCAGCATTATTGCTTACTGATTTTTTTTTTTTAATTTTTATTATTTTTTATTGTTTTGAGACAGAGTCTCACTATGTCACCCTCAGTAGAGTGCTATGGTGTCACAGCTCACAGCTACCTCAAACTCTTGAGTTTAAGTGATTCTCCTGCCTCAGCCTCCAAAGTAGCTGGGACTACAGGCACCTGCCACAATGCCTGGATATTTTTTTGTTGTAGTTGTTTAGCTGGCCTGGGCCAGGTTTGAACCTGCCAGTCTCAGTATATGTGGCTGGAGCCCAACTGCTGAGCTATGGGCGCTGAGCCAGCTTATTGTTTTTTAATTTTTTTAAATTTAGTATATTATTTTTATCTCACAAAGAAAAGCAAGCTTTGAGTATAAAAAGTTATGGTTTTAGGAAGATTATGCTTTATCTTTGTTATCCTATGCTTAACTTGCTGCTACCTTCAACAGTAACTTTTTTTTTTTTTAAGAGATAGAGTCTCACTTTGTCTCCCTCAGTAGAGTGCTGTAGCATCATAGCTCACAGCAACCTCCAGCTCTTGGGCTTTAAGCGATTCTCTTGCCTCAGCCTCTCAAGTAGCTGGGACTACAGACGTCCACCACAATGTGTGGCTATTTTTGGTTGCAGTTTGGCTGGGGCTGAGTTTTCACCCACTACCCTCAGTATATGGGGTTGGTGCTCTACCCACTGAGCCACAGGTGCTGCCCCCTTCAACCGTAACTAGCATAAGAGAACTTCAAGGATACCAGATGCACTGTAAGATGACATCACATTACTGATTTCAAGTCCATTCTAAATACTTTAAAAATTTTTGTTATTAATAATCTATTTATGGATCAATCTATTAGCCTGTCTAAATGCAAACACTGGGTATCAAAGTACAAAAGTAAAATAAATAAACGAAACTTAACTTTCTAAAAAACATAAACAACTTATCATTTTTAAGTAGTTTATTGGATCTATATACAGTTCTTGAGTTATAAACATCAGATTTATGTACAACTCACTTAATGAACAGGGGCTATTACAGGTAATAGGTAAATGTTCCTCTTTCAACTTACATACAAATTCAACTTAAGAATAAACCTACATAACCTATCTGGTTTGTAACCCGGGGACTGCCTGTACTAAAGTAAGCCTTTGAATATAAAAGCTGAGAAATACCATACATGAGCTGATTCTTCACGGAGCAGGTCATACCTATTTTATCTTGACATATATTATATATAATGTATATTTGTAACATTTTAATATAACACTTTTACTTTACAGAATTTTTTCTATCATAAATTTCTCTCATATACTTCTTATAGCCCTTTCAGGTAAGGAAACTCGTTTTCCCACTTCACTGGTGAAGAAACTGAAGCCCAGTTGAGGGGCTTGTCTGAGTTACAACAGTGGATCATTATCAGAACACGACACTCCAAATTCTAGCCAAAGACTGTCATAGGGCTCATGTTCCTCACCTGAGGTGGTTCTTGTCCGAAGGACCATGTGGGTACAAGTGGGGGGTGTGGCACTGTGTGGAGGGGACCCTACAGTGAAGAGGACAGCCCTAGAACTTGCTGCTGTCCCTGTAGGAGGCGCCAGCACACCACCACAGGTTCCTGCAGGAGCTATAACAGAAGATTCATAACATGTTACATTACCTTGACAGTGTTCATGTCCAGGGCTGAAATGGAGGGATTACAGGGAGATTTTTGTCTTCTATGTTTTTTGTTTTTTTAACAAAAAGCATTTATTACTCTTAAAATCAGAAAATGCAATACCATTTTTCCTTTAAAAATAATTGTCAGGTGTGAATCATCTTCACACCAAAGTCTAGTGTTCAGGGTTCCTTTTGTACACTTCTAAGATGTATGAACTTCAAGTCACACCTGTTGAGTATAATTTGAAAAAGTGAAAACTGAGAACAGGGAATAAAATCGTGAGGTTAAGTGAAAGGTGATCAGCAGCCTCCACAGCAACACAGCTTTAGAAAGACATAGAAGTTTAGACAAAGTACACACAGTGCCTTAGAACCACACCCTTATGCCTGTGGGTAGGCAGGAAGGAAGGTGGAGGAGGTGTCAAAGGGGCTGAAGGCTGAGCTTGGGCTAAAGGAAGAGGAGGAGAAAAATCCCCCATCTCCTGAACCACAGAGAATCAGTAGAAGTTGCCCAAGCTTTTTCATATTCAAACATCTAAAAACCATCTTATGGCTCCTGAGACCGTAAGATGGAAGCTGGAAATAACAACACAAATTATAAATTTATTTATTTAAGATAGAGTCTCAACTTGTCATCCTCGGTAGAGTGCCATAGTGTCACAACTCATAGCAACTTCCAACTCTTGGGTTTAAGCAATTCTCTTGCCTCAGCCTCCCAAGTATCTAGAACTATAGGCACCTGCCACAACGCCCAGCTATTTTTAGAGATGGGGTCTTGCTCTAGTTCAGGCTGGTGTCAAACTCATAAGCTCAGGTGATCCGCCTGTCTTGACCTAGCAGAGTGTTGGGATTACAAGTGTGAGCCACTGTGCTGGGCCTCAAATCATAAATTTAAAGAAAGAGACACTGAACCAAATACAGACAAGCACTGCCCAAGTGTCCATCTTATCTGTAAGAGAGCACAATAGAGTTACTTAAATTAATTCAAGAAGAGAGAGCTCAGGGTGGTGCCTGTGACTCAAAGGAGTGGCAAGTTCAAACCCAGCCCCAGCCAAAAACTGAAAAAAAAAAAAAAAAAAAAAAAAAGAAATGTTTAAGAAGGGAGAGCTCATAAAGTTCTTCTAAGGAGCAAGAGAACAGTAATTAGAAATGAATTTGAGTACTTACTGCCACACAAGATGGCAAAATGACACAGATACTCTCTGTATGTAATATCTTCAAGATTGCATTTTAGCAGGTATACAAGTAATTTGAGGATGTTTGTGGGTATATTTTAAGATGTAAAGACCCTAAAAATTTTCTCCCTAAGATCTTAAGTTTTTCCTATTCTCAACAGTTTTTATTTTCAGAAATTGAAACTTCATGAATAGAAAGATAAATTGGTAAATTAATAGTTCATGTGGAAGACAGAAAAAGAAGAAATTATTAAAAATAAATAAACTTTTAAAGATTTTGGCTGAGGTAGCTGGAATAATCTCCTAGAACTATAATCTTAGGACTTTGGGAGGCAGAGATAGGAGGATAGCCTGATGAGTTTAAGACCAGCCTGAGAAAGAGGAAGGAAGGGAGGAAGGGAGGGAGGGTGTGCGGGCCAGGCATGGTGGTATACAGCTACAGTCCCAGCCACTCAGGAGACTGAGGCAGGAGAATGAATTGAACCCAGAAATTTGAAGCTGCAATGAGCTATGATCATGCCATTGCACTCTAGTCCAGGTGACAAAGCAAGACCCTATCTTAGAAAAACAAAATGAATCAAACAAAAAACATTAAAAGTTTCCTGAGGACATATAAGAGATAAAAAAAATATTCAAGAAAATCTACTATATCTCAGTAAGAACTGTATTTCTACTCACAGGGTGGAAGTTCTTTTTTTTTTTTTTTTTTTTTTGTAGAGACCAAGTCTCACTTTACTGCCCTCTGTAGAGTGCCATGATGTCACAGGACTCACAGCAACCTCCAGCTCTTGGGCTTACGTGATTCTCTTGCCTCAGCCTCCCGAGCAGCTGGGACTATAGGCGCCTGCCACAACGCCTGGCTATTTTTTTGTTGCAGTTTGGCCGGGGCTGGGTTTGAACCCGCCGCTCTCAGTATATGGGGCCAGCAACCTACTCACTGAGCCACAGGCACCGCCCCCCCCCCCTTTTTTTTTTTTTTGTAGTTTTTGGCAGGGGTTGGGCTTGAACCCGCCACCTCCGGCATATGGGGCTGGCACTCTACTCCTTTGAGCCACAGGCAAGTTCTAAGCCAGCTCAGCAGAGCAGGAAATCTGAGCCCCTGGTTGTGTCCACCTAATAGAGGATCCACACCAGTAGAGGCCAAGGACACCAGAGGCTGCCAGCCTCTCTCAGTACCCAGCTCACAAAGCTAAGGTGCCAATGCAAGAGAAACAGACCACACTGTGTCTTTACCTCCAGCTCCACAATAGTAGAGCAGAGGGTTTCCCCAGTGGTTATGGAGGCAACGTAGAGAAAATCCTGAAGCTTTCCCCAAGAAGATGGATTTTTATTTTAAACAAATCATGGGGAAGTTCAAGCATTAAGGGCTCTGTCAAAAACAATGAAGATTTTAATTAGCTGGGCCATGTGTAGGGTACCTGTAGTCCCAGCTACTTAGGAAGCTGAGGCATGAGGATCGCTCGACCTCCAGAGTTTGAGGTTGCTGTGAGCTGTGACCCCATACTACTCTACGGAGGGCAACAAAGCTAGACTCTGTCTCAAAAAAAAAAAGATTTTGGTGTAAGCAAATAAGAGGCTGGGATGGGAGCTCCATGATAGCAGCTAAGCTAAACAACAGACCATCTACAAGTTTATCAGAGAAAGCTAGGGAAAGAGACAGCTCAGAGGGACCCTATTGTGATCCACACAAATCTCAAAGATTGCCTTTAAAGACCCCCCTCCAAAACAACTAATTCATAGTCAAATTACTAATTCAGACTAATTTGTAGTCTGAATAAATCAGACTACGGAACAATTTATGTCCAGGGCAGTGTCAAAAACAACAGAGCAATCAAGAGAGGCAAATAGCTGCAGCCATAGGAGGGAGGCAGGGAGCCCCAGAGAGCAGTCAGAGGCAGTCCTGCTCAGACCACCGCCGCTCCCAAGGATGACTCTTCCTGCTCCAGACGGGGCCACACTGCCACTCTGGGAGGCAGGAGACTTTACTGCAGGCAGGCAGACGCCACAGAAAAAGCCCACCAATACTAAACCAACAACAAAGCAGAAAAACAAGCTCAAAGTATGGAAGAAGACCAGCACCTAGAATTGCTATAAAATGTTCTCTAAAATGTCCAATTTTCAACAAAAAACATCACAATATATTGGACAGTGTCTAAGGCTCAAGGAGTAGAGCGCCGGCCCCATATACCCAGGGTGGTGGGTTCAAGCCTGGCCCCAGCCAAAACTGCCAAAAAAAAAAAAAAAAAATCACAATATATAAAAACAAACCATCAAATATAATTGTACATAGAAAGGAAAGCAGGCAACAGAGACTTCCCTTGAGAGGGATCAAATGTCAAACCTGGTAAAGACTTCAAAGCAGCTATTTGGAGTGTTCAAAAAGCTAAAAAAAACTCTGCTTCTATAATTAAAAAGGCTGGTATGGTGACGCATGCCTGTCATCTCAGTACTGAGAGTCCAAGGTGGGAGGATGGCTTGAGCTCAGGACTTCAGGACCAGCCTGAGCAAGAGCAAGACTCTGTCTCTATAAAAAAACAGAAAAATTATCTAGGCAAGGTAGCATGTGCCCATAGTCCTAGATACTTGAGAGGTATATAAGGAGAGGAAAGAAAGGCACAGAAAAAAATATCTAAATACAAAATAGATAAAGACTCCCCCAAATTGATAAAACATCAATCTTAATACCAAAAAAGTTCAAAAACCTCCAAGGAAGATAAAATCAAAGAAATCTACATTCAGACACATCAGAAAATGGTGAAAGCCAAAGACCATTCGAGAGCATCATTGTCACACACAAAGAAAGCCGAGTAAGACTATTAGCTGATAATTTATGATCAGAAACAAGACAGGCCAGAGAGTGACGAGAGGGCATATTTAAAGTACTAAAAGGATAAACTACCAACTAAGAATCTTATATCAAACAAAACTCTTTCAAAAATGAAGCCAAATTAAAAACATTCCCAAATAAACAAAAGCTGAAACAACTTGCTGCTAGCAGGCCTGACTTGCAAGAAACACCAAGGGAAGTTCTTCAGGCCAAAAGCAACTGACCCCAGACGGTGATCCCAGCCTAGGTGAGAGGAGAAACAAGAAAGTGCACAGGCCAAGGTGGTTATGTGATTATACAACAGTGTGACTGCTTGTTTCTTTTCCTTTTTTCTCAGTGATTTTGAAAACAATGGTCTAAAACACGGTGTATATAATTGCATTGTTGGCATATAGCATAAAGAAACAGTAGATTTGATAGTAACACAACAGAGGCAGGTGGGGGCAAAGCTGGTAACTCAAGTCCACAAAAACAAACAGAGAGAACTAGAAATGGTAATAAGGTGAATATAATAAACTATAAATGTACACTTGTTCTTTCTTCCTTTCTCGTTTCTTTAAAAGACAAAATTAGATAAAGTAACAACGTATCACTGGGCTTCTAAGATGTGTATAATAACGGCACTAAAAAAGGAAAGAGAAAAATACTAAAAAAGGGAAAGGGACTAAGAAAGGAAAGAGGGAAGAGCCACACAGAACTAATGCTTCTACATTTACGGGAATCAACTTAGCACAAACTCACAGCAGATTCTGATGATAAATACATTGCAAGCCCTAAGGCAATTAGTAGGAAAGTAAGTTTTTTATTTTATTTTATTATTATTTTTTTAAGAGAATTTCACTTTGTTACCCTTGGTAGAGCGCTGTGACGTCACCGCTCACAGCAACCTCCAGTTCCTAGGCTTAGGTGATTCTCTTGCCTCAGCCTCCCAAGTAGCTGGGACTACAGGTGCTCACCACAATGCCCGGCTATTTTTTGTTGTTGTTGTTGTTGCAGTTTGGCTGGGGCTGGGTTCTAACCCGCCACCCTCGGTATATGGCACCGGCATCCTACTCACTGGGCCACAGGTGCCACCCGCTTTTTTTTTCCTTAGAGACAGAGTCTCACTGTCGCTCTTGGTAGAGTGCTGTGACATCACAGCTCACGGCAACTTCCAGCTCTTGGGCTTAGGGGATTCTCTTGCCTCAGCCCCTCAAGTAGCTGGGACTATAGGCACCCACCATAACGTCTGACTATTTTTTGTTGCAGTTTGGCCAGGGCAGGGTTCAAGCCCGCCATCCTCGGTATATGGGGCCAGCACCCTACTCCTTTGAGCCACAGGTGCCACCAAAAATAATTTTTGTAAAAATGTAAAATTATCACTAAAGGGAACAAAAGGCGACACTAGAAAATATGCACTTAATGTTAAAAAAAAACAGTGAGGGAGAAACAAAAAGACATGAATGCATACAAAGCAAACGTAAATGCTCATGTCAGTCCAAGTAGGACAGTAACGACATGAACGAATGGATTAAACAACCCAATCAATGGTAGAATTTGTCAGATTAAATATACAACCACATGCCTCTATAGAGGATGTATCTTCCTCTCAAAGATACAACTGGACTGAAAGTAGAAGGATGAGAAATGATATTAATGCAAACAAGTAGCATAAGAAAGCTAGACAAATACCAGTCAAATACCAATACCAGACAAAATAGACTTGAAAGCAAAAAAAAAGTTACTAGAGAGAAAAAGAATGTTTTGTAATGATAAAAGGATCCATTCATCAGAAAGGTTTATTTATAAATATATTCGAACAGAACAACAGAACCCCAAAATACATCAAGCAAAACTGACAGAAATGAAGACAGTTAGAGACAATTAAAAAGTAACAGATGGAGTGCCAGCCCCGCCTGTTGGGCTGCGCGGAGAGGAGGTGGCGCTGGGCGCTGGGAGTCGCCGGCGGAGCCCGAGCGACCACGCCCCGCCGCTGCCGCCACCTGCGCAGCCATCAACATGTCCTGGCGCCCCCAGTACCAGAGCTCCAAGTTCCGCCATGTCTTTGGCAAACCAGCCAGCAAGGAGAACTGCTATGACTCAGGGCCCATCACCCGCAGCGTTCACCACAATCACTTCTGTGCCGTGAACCCCCACTTCACTGCAGTTGTGACTAAGTGTGCTGGGGGGGATGCTTCCTCATCATCCCCCTGCACCAGACAGGAAAGTTGGACCCCCCACTACCTGAAGGTCTGCAGGCACAGAGGGAACGTCTTAGATGTCAAGTGGAACCCCTTTGATGATTTTGAGATTGCCTCCTGTTCTGAAGACGCCACTATTAAGATCTAGGGCATCCCCAAGCAACTACTGGCAAAGAACCTCACAGTCTGCAGGAAGGAGCTGCTGGGCCGCTCCCACAGAGTGGGC
Source organism: Loris lydekkerianus (assembly GCA_963574355.1). Taxonomy (NCBI): domain Eukaryota; kingdom Metazoa; phylum Chordata; class Mammalia; order Primates; family Lorisidae; genus Loris; species Loris lydekkerianus. The sequence goes on along the minus strand of CAUYPK010018200.1, from coordinate 9,111 downwards.
CTCGTGGAATGGCACCCCACAGCAGCCAACATCCTCTTCAGCTGCGGCTGCGACTACAAGGTGATGGTCTGGAACCTAGATACAGAGGAGTCTGTCATTGTAAGCCCCGTGAGGACCATTACCTGTCACCAAGATGTGATCCTCTCCATTTCCTTCAACACCAGCGGCAGCCTGCTGGCCACCACCTGTAAATACCGCAAGATTCGGATTCTCAACCCCCAAGCAGGGGTTGTTCTACAGGAAGGCAGCTACAAGGGACACCGGACGAACAAGGTGCTGTTTCTCAGGAACCCGAGTAAACTGCTGTCCATGGGCACATCCCGATGGAACAACAGCAGATGGCCCTGTGGGACCAGATGACCTCTCCTGGACGGCTCCTCAGGAGTGCTGTTTCCCTTCTACGATGCAGACACCAACATGCTCTACTTGGGGGGGAGGGAGATGGCAACATTCGCTACTACGAGGTGAGCACCGGCAAGCCTCACCTGAGCTGTTTGAGTACCGCTCCTATAACCCACAGAAGGGGATCGGTGTGACGCCAGAGAGAGGCCTCAATGTGTCCTCCTGCAAGATCTTCCGCTTCTACAAGCTAATCACAACCAAAAGCCTCATCAAACCCATATCCATGATTGTGCCCCAGTGGTCAGAATCCTACCAAGAGGACATCTACTCTCCACCAGCAGGGGCCCAGCCATCCCTGACGGCTCAGGAGCGGCTCAGTGGGATGAACAAAGGGCCAGTCCTGGTGTCCCTTAGGCCTGCCTCTGAGCTGCTGAGCCCCTGGCCACCGCTTCTAGACAAACCTGTCTTCAACTCTGTGGGCCTGGCCTTGCAGGCCTCTTACCCGGCAGAAAACCAGGCTGCAGAGGATGGCTGGAGGCCTCTCTCCTTGCTGCAGGAGAAGGCACCAATGAGGTCAGCAGAATGCAGGCTGGAGGAGAAGAAATCCTGGCTCACCAGTGGCTTTGACATTTTCGAATGCCCCCCCACCAAAGACAGAGAATGAGCTGCTACAGATGTTCTACCGGCAATAGGAGGCGATTTGAAGGCTCTGGGAGCTGGTGACCCGGAGAGAGGTCCAGGCCAAACAGTTGGAACTGGAGATCAAAAACTTGTGGATGGGTTCAGAGTAGCTCTGAGTAGAGCACGCTGCCCTCCTCACTCTCAGGGACACATGTGGCTTCGGGGGAGGTCCAGAACCAAACCACCCATCCCCCCTGATAACAACCACTATTTCTATATTTTTTTATCAGAAAACAAGACTCTCAGTCGCTGAAAGAGATTCCAGTGAGATGTGGTACCATCTTTCTATTTGCCTTCTTGCAACAAGTTTTTTTCTTTTCTTTTCTTTTTTTTTTTTTTTAAACATTCATCTTAAATTTATTAACAGAACAGAAACTAAAGATCAGGAATATATTTCCTTGAGGTATAGCTTTTAGGAAATTATTGGATGTGGTCAAAGATAATAGGAATACAAAACTGTTACCACTTGTGGTTCCCTGTTGAAGGTACATAGGTTAAAGAACTCCCCAAACTTTTTAAAGTCATGATACACACACAAAATACTGGTGTCTGCATACACATTGGTTAAAAATGCCGAAACTGCTCTCAGCTGGAACCCAAAGGCTGAAGAGATCAGTATTTTGTTCACTATTGATGAGAACCTATGAACCAGCCGAATTTATGAAAGTCCCAATTATAAATTCCTTAGAGTTCTTAAAATTCCAGAATTAAGATCACATAAATTACTCTGGTCTTTTACATGTCAGTATTCAGGAAGGAGGTTCTTACTCTTACTTAACATTCTTCCAGAGATGTGAGACCCTGGTCCAGGCAAACAATGATTCCTGTGTCTTAAGTCAAATCAACAGGGCAGGTCGAGCTGACCTCTCTGGCCACCCAAGGCCAAAGCCATACAGCTGAACAGTATGTGCTTTAACCCTGTAGGATAACTCTCACATGCCTGGGCACTATTTTTAGGTTACTACTTTGGCTGCCTTTCTTCTTTAGGGGGGAAAAAAAAGAACTTTTCCACAAATTTCTCTTCCCCAAGTTGGGGAAATCATGTTTTAAAACTTTGTGTTATTTCAAATCACAAATCCAGTAAATATAAACTTTCTGTTCAATCCCCTGGAAAGAAGATTTCATTCTGATATTTGTGGTTCAAAAAAGTTATAAAACTATGGTTGGAACACAGAGAATCAGTTAATAACTCCTTGCTACTATTTTAAATAGAAGCTCAGGCTGGGTTACTGTGACCTCTGACAGATCAAGGAAACAAGTTATTTTCTCCTCGTGATTATAGCACATTGCAAGACACTTTCTGCCTTTTAATAAATGTCCTGGGTACTCTGAGTTTCCCTTTCAATTCACTTAATGTCAACAATCTATCATATCAAAAAGAGCCAATAAACAAATACTGAAATTACATTCTGCTGGGTTTTTAAACCCTCAAATCCAGGTTATGAAAACACTTGTGTCTCCCCCACCCTGACCACCCTTCCACTTTTCCACGGGCCACGCACAGACCAAGCCTGGGGCGAGGCTGACATGGTCTACGTGGAGCCAGTGGACAGGAGGACGACGAGTCCTGATGAAGCACTTACGGACAAAATGTAGTTCACTGTGGGGTCAAAGTTCTTCAGTATAAAGAAGTAAGCAACAATGACCAAGACCAGAAACAGAGTGTTGTTATAGAAGATGGGAAATGTTGTAGCTTCATAGTTGGCAACTTCATTCTTCTTCCACAAGATTCTTTCATCTTTTTCCTTCCGAGACATCTTTCTTATCAGCTTCAGAAAGTTTTTGAGTCACTTCTTTGGAAACAGCATCCTCCCTCTTCTGTGCTACTTTGTGCTTGAGAACAAATTTTACGTTCTTGTATGCAAAAGCTACCAGGTATGTGCTTACTGGGGTCATCACACTACACAGAACAGCAGACTAAGATCCATACGCCATAAACCAGATGGGGATGGCTGACACGATGAACGCGTTCCCCAACAAGAGCGTGGAAGACTTGGCCGACAGGTTAGGCTGAAATCCTGCAGGAGCAGGTCCTCCTCCAACTGCTGCCTGGAGCCACCTTTGGGAGCCATGGTGGAGCGGCAGCCGATGTTTCTAAATTGACTTTGTTTCTAGATCAGACCTTCCCTTCTGTTTCACTCTGTGTTAAGCGTCCATGATGAGCTGTAACTTCTCAAAGGGAAGAACATTGTAGGAAGTTAGAGCTAACGGCCTAAGAGGTCAACCTGTCTGTGATTTTCAACTGTGGCCCCTAGATTAGGGGTAAGACTAAGCAGGAAGGCTGTTTCTCCCTGCTATCCACCCTGTTCCAGCCAGACAGCTCTGCTTCTATCTATTTTAGATGTTCGGCTGCTACAGAATACATAATTCTGGTACAAAAAAGGAGAAAAACTTAGAAGTTTGAAAACCAGTGACCTGGCCCAACTCCCTTGTTTTACAGGTGGGGAAACAGGCCTAGAAAGTCAAGTGACTTTTAATGGCAGCACTGGGCTGAGATCCTGGCCTCCTGGTTCTGTCTGCTGTGTTGGGTCTGATGTAGTTCTCAGCCCACCGAGCAGGAATGTGTTGGGTCCAGCTTTGCTGTGCCCTGCCTTGCTCAGTGAGCCTTGCGATTCCTTCCTCTCTGGCCTCACTTTCCCCCTGTGAGTAAGGAGAATGCTGAAATGAGCTACTCTCTATAGGACCTAAGATCCTGACTTGAGAAAAACTACCAGTGGGGTAACGAACTGGTTTTGTTGTAGAAACTCAGACACTGGCAAAGGGCTAGAGAGATAAGGCTCAATTCTAGAACACAGACAGGAACTCAAAACCATCCTCTCTAACCAGGATCAGCCAGATCTGGGTAGATACTATCCCTCATATGGGGATGCAGAGTTTCAGAGCTGTGTCTGTGACTGCTGACTGCCACTACCAGAGCCCTTAGGTATACAACCTGCCTCCTGCAGGACAGATGCGGGTGGATTTCAGCCCAGACAAGCTCTCTAGGAGGTAGGCATGCCAGCAGAGCCCGTGGCCATCTAGCTGGGAGGGCTTCTGGAAGAGGATGACTATACTAGGTAAGAAAGTAGCACCAAATGGCCCTGAAGTTCCCTTCTGGCCCCAAAGTTTTTCTTTATCTCATCTTAGTGAATCTGCATGGCCAATACAACAGTGAATCTAAAGGGGCCAATACAACAGCCCCAACAAGAGACTGAGAATGATTAGAAGTGACATTTGTCCCTCCTTACTGAGGAGGGGCGGAAGATGAGTTTTCTCCATTGCATGAGGTGATTCTGGAGCTGAGATGGTGACTGCAGGAGGCCACTTAACCTGGTAGCTTTCAACCCAAGCTCTGCCTTAGAATCCCTTTGGAACATTCAAGAAATACAGATGCTGAGCCCCACCCTGGACCAGCTGAAGCTGAATCTTAACTCCTGGATGGTGGCTGTAAAAAAACTAGACGTGTCCTCCCACCAAGGACCACTGAATCTTAAGTCCTGGATGGTGGCTGTAAAAAACTAGATGTGTCCTCCCACCAAGGACCACCAAGCACAGCACAGAAGGGGCTCTGTGTCCCATCTGCCCCTCCCTGTCTGGCTGCACAAGATGGCCAAGTGCCCACCTCCCTTGTCTACTTATTCTCCATTTACCCAGTCACTCTGCTCACTCCCCTCTGAAGCGCCAGCCAAACTTGCCTAAGGGTGCTTAGAGCAAAAGGCCAAATCCCAGGTGTTGCCAGGGAAGCAGAGCTCCCCTGGATGAGGTCAACTCTGCCACTTCATTTGTGACCAGCACTTCACAGTTTACAAAGCCCTCCCACCTCCACAACTGCCACATGCTACTCTTACCACAGGGGAGGCAAGCATTCTAATCCCCATGTTCATAGGGACGACTAATCTCAGAGAAGTGAAGAAACGTTATGCCCAAGGTCACTGGCTGCCAAGTAGTAGGGGTGGGGTGGCATCCAGAGAGCTCCCCGACATGCCTCTGCCCAGTACCATCTCTTTCCAGGACCCAGACTTCACACTTAAAAACAGGACACAGGTGTCTTTGAACAAACATGTTTTTTTTTTAAAAAAAAAAAACTTTTTATATCTAGAATAAATTATTTAAATTATTTCACATCAAGGAAAAGGGAGAGGTTAATTTTTATCAGATTTTTTTTAAGCCATCTTTTTTTAAAATTACATTTTTGTTTATGTTTTTGAGCTGATGAACTTGCCCAGCATTTGCAGGGCCCAACACTCATTTCCTTACCCTGGGAACCCCCTTTCTGTTGACTCAGGAACTTTCTGAGAATGAGGACAGCACTTAGGAGATGAGCTTTGGTGGATAACCACCTTAGCTCTACAATAACTGTGCTTCCTGGAATAAATCTTGAGATTGTATCAAAGAGGGTAACAGGAAGTTAGAAATCAGTCTATGCTTTTAATATGAAACCGTGCCTGAAACAGTTTGAATAATCATTTTAATGTTGTTTCTGAAATTCCCCATAGCTTTGTAAAAAAAAAAAAAAAAAAAAAAAAGAAAGAAAGAAAGAAAGAAAAGTGAACATAAATAGATGTGGAATCGTGCAATGGAAGGAATTTAACAAAATAATAAATATGACTAGACATTAAAAAAATAATAGATGGAGGATTCAATTCACTGCTTTTAATAATAGAACAGACTCAGTGCCCATAGCTCAGTGAGTCGGGCACCAGCCACATACACTGAAGCTGGTGGATTTGAGCCCAGCCTGGGCCTGCTGAAAAAAAAAAAAAAAAATAGCCAGGCATTGTGGCAGCCACCTGTGGTCCCAGCTACTTGGGAGGCTTAGACAAGAGACTCGCTTAAGCTCAAGAGTTTGAGGTTGCTGTGAGCTGTGACAGCACAGCACTCTACTGAGGGTGAAATAGTGACATCCAAACTCAAAAAAAAAAAAAAAAAATAGAACAAGTCCACACAATATTAGCAAAGAAACATCAACCAACTGGACCTACCAGACACCCACAGAACATTTCACCTAACAGCACTGGAACACATACTGAAGTTTACATGGAATGTTCCCTGGGATGCACCTGTCAGGCCACAGACAACCCACAACATGTTGACAATGACTAACATCATGTGCCGTGTGTTCTCCAATCAAAATGGAGAAATACTGGAAATAATGACAGAAGGAAATCTGGTGAACTTACAAATATGTAGAAATGAAACAACACAATCCCAAATAACCAAATGCTCAAAGAAGAAATCACAAATGAAATGAGGAAATAACTTAAGATAAATGAAAATGAATACACAGCATACCAAAATTACAGGCTATAGCTAAAGTAGTGCTTAGAAGGGAATTTATAGCTATGCCTTTTTAAAAAAGAAGAAAGATCTCAAATCAACAAACTAACCATTCTTACCTTCTAACATGCTGGGATAAAAAGGGGAAACAAACCCTAAAGCAAGCAAAGGAAGAAGATTACGTTTTAGAACAGAAATCAAAGAAATACATAATAGAAAATAGAGAAAATCAACAAGTCAAAAGTTGGTTCTTTGTAAAGATCAAAATTATAAGCTTTTAGCTAGACTAAAAAAAGACAGACGACTCAGATACTCAGATCAAGAAAGGGAGGGGACATCACTGCTGGCTTCAGAAACATGAAAAGGGTTTTAAGAAAATACTTTGAACATTTATACACTAACAAGTTAGATAACTCAGATGACATGAACAAATTCCTGGAAAGAAACTGATTCAAGAACAGTTTAAAACTCTGAATAAATCTATAAATAAGAAGAGTGAAGTAATAATCAAAAAGGTTCCCACATGGGCCAGGCATGGTGGCTCATGCCTGTAATCCTAGCACTCTGGGAGGCTAAGGAGGGAGGATTGTTTGAGCTCATGAGTTTGAGACCAGCCTGAGCAAGAGCGAGACCCTGTGTCTACTAGAAATAGGAAAAATAGCTGAATGGTGGTGGGTGCCTGTAGTCCCAGCTACTCAGGAGGCTGAAACAGGAGGATCACTCGAACCCAGGAGTTTGAGGTTGCTGTGAGCGAGGTTGACACCATGGCACTCTAGCCTGGGCAAGACAATGAGACTCTGTCTCAAAAAATAAAAAAGGTTCTCACAAAGAAAAGCCCAGATGACTTGATGGGTAAATTCTACCTAATATTTAGAGAACACCAATTCTTCACAAACTCTTCCAAAAAACCTCAAGAGGTATGAACACTTCCCAACTTGCTCTGTGAGGACAGTCTTAACCATGGCACAAAATCAGACACATACCACAAGAAAACCATAGACTAATAACATGTTTTACTAATATTGATATAAACATCATCAGAAAATAAATACTTATGAACCCAGTAACATAAAAGGAATTATACAGAATACCAAAGCAGGATTCATTCCTAGATTACAAGGCTGGCTTAACATATAAAAATTAAGGTGGCAGAGGGACTCCGCGGCAGGAACAGCAGCAGCCGGATAACACAGATTCTATTTAGGAAGTGAAAGTTTAGAGCTCTTCCAAGAGAATTGGAAGTGGGTCCGTCTCATGAAGGAGAAAAGCTGTGTACATTAATGTGATCATGGGTCAAAATTTCTTGAGTGACAAATAACAAAATGTGAAATGTTATATAGGCTTTAAAAATGAAACTAAATAGGAGGTGGAGCAAGATGGCGGCTGAGTAACAGCTTCCCTGCAGCTGGGCACCATGAGTCTGGGGAGATAAGACTCCAGGCATCTCTGGCTGGTGGGATCTGCCTATAATCATCCCTGTGAGGATACCGGGAGTCAGCAAGAGACTTCTGGACCCCAAGAGGAGGACAAAAACAGTGGTCGTGTGTGTTCAATCGGTCTAATCCCGGCAGCAGCTGAAAGTGCAGTAGCAGCGAGACTGCAAACCGGAAAGGCCTTACCTGTGAACTGATCTGGTGTCTTTGGACTTGGCACTTAGTTGAACTGCTTGGGGAGAGCTTGAGCAGGAGTGCGGAGAACTTTGGGCATTGTCTGGGCCCCAGACTGAGCCGCTGAGCTGGACGGAGCTAATAGTGATCGGCTGTGGGCCACAGGGAGCCATTGGGAGAGAACTGCCCCAGCAAGGTCCGCCCTCAGGGTTGCAGAGCAAGGACTGGGCGGAGCTAGTAACCTAGTGACTGAGCAGCCTAAAGGCGGGGACTGAACCACCTTACAGCCCTAACCCTCAGGGGCAAAGTGAGACTGGTTTTGGCATACTGGGTAAGTGGATAGCCACTTTAGCAGTGATTCCAGTGACAAGCACTTTCCTGGGAAAGCTTCTGCTTAGCAAGTTTAGAAGCTTAAAGAGCCTTTTAAGAAGGCTGAATAGAGACTTAGGGTGTCTACCCTGTGGGGTTTGAGAAATCAGCGGAGGCCTCCAGTTGTATCAGCATTGTGATTAACATCTCATACCCAAGAAGACCACCTGTTGCCCAGACAATATTCAGCAAGATATATATATATACTGCTTTGTTTTGGTGGTTGTTTTTTTGTTTGTTTTTTGTTTATTTTGATGTTGTTTTGTTTTTTAAATTTCAACACTTTCTGTACAGATTTTTCTTCTTTCTCAATTTTTCTGTTTAATTGCAATTTCCCATTGCTGCCTTTTTAAAAAACTAGAATTTCATTTTTGATAGTCTTTCTACCCCTATTATTTGGTTTTCCACCCAATTTTATCCCGTAAAGTTTTCTGTTTTCTTGTTTTGGTTTCATTTATAGAATTTTTGTCTTTCCTCTCTACTTGGTGGAGGTGGGGTACTGTGTCCGATCAGGTTAGCAAAGAGCTGCTGACCTCAAGGGAATCACTCAACCGGGCACCCCCAGAGGTTGGGGTTTTTTTAAGGTTGTGTCAAAGTACCCTACTGTACAACTATATTGCTCTGTCTCCCTCTTTCTGTGCCTTTCTTCTTTTTGTCAATATTCCTTTTACCCACCCCATCTCCTTTCTCTATTTTCTTTTTGTTCTTTCCTTCTTTCTTTCATCCCTTCTTGCTCTTCAACCTTCTCATCCTTCTGGTCCTGTACCAAAAGGACTCATCAAAACCTTAGTCCACAGGCACAGGAACTTAAAGAGCAAGAGGAAGTGAAAGGAAAATTAGGGCCAAGAAACAGATA
>CAUYPK010018199.1:0-27307 GCA_963574355.1 Loris lydekkerianus | reverse complement strand
CCCCAAACCCAGTAGAAGAAAAGAAATAACCAAAATTAGAGCAGAATTAAATGACATTGAAAACAAAAGAATTATACAACGGATCAATAAATCAAAAAGTTGGTTTTTTGAAAAGGTCAATAAAATAGATAAACCTTTGGGTAACCTAACCAGAAAAAAAAAAAAAAGAGTAAAATCTCAAATCTCATCAATCTGAAATGACAAAGACGAAATAACAACAGACTCTTCAGAAATTCAAAAAATCCTTCATGAATATTACAAGAAATTTTATTCTCAGAAATATGAAAATCTGAAGGAAATTGACCAATACTTGGAAGCATGTTACCTTCCAAGACTTAGCCAGAATCAAGGGGAGATGTTGAAAGGGCCAATATCAAGTTCTGAAATAGCATCAACCATAGAAAACCTCCCTAAAAAGAAAAGCCCAGGACAAGATGGCTTCATGTCAGAATTCTACCAAACCTTTAAAGAGGAACTAGTACCTATATTACTCAACCCGTTCCAAAATGTAGAAAAAGAAGGAAGACTACCCAACACATTCTATGAAGCAAACATCACCCTGATCCCCAACCCAGAAAAAGACCCAACAAGAAAATTATAGATCAATATCACTAATGAATATAGATGCAAAAATATTCAACAAGATCCTAACAAACAGAATCCAGCAACACATCAAACAAATCATACATCATGACCAAGTCAGTTTTATCCCCAGGTCTCAAGGCTGGTTCAATATATGTAAATCTATAAATATACTTCAGCACATAAACAAATTAAAAACCAAAGACCGTATGATTCTCTCAATTGATGCAGAAAAAGCTTTTGATAATATCCAGCATCCCTTCATGTTCAGAACACTTAAGAAAATTGGTATAGAAGGGACATTTCTTAAACTGATAGAGGCCATCTACAGCAAACACACAGCCAATATCGTACTGAATGGAGTTAAATTGAAATCATTTTCACTCAGATCAGGAACCAGACAAGGCTGCTCATTGTCTCCACTGCTCTTTAACATTGCAATGGAAGTTTTAGCCATCACAATTAGGGAAGAAAAGGTGATCAAGGGTATCCATATAGGGTCAGAAGAGATCAAACTTTAGCTCTTCGCAGATGATATGATTGTACATCTGGAAAACACCAGGGATTCTACTACAAAACTCTTTAGAAGTGATCAAGGAATACAGCAGCATCTCAGGTTACAAAATCAACATTCATAAATTGGTAGCCTTTATATATACCAACAATAGTCAAGCTGAAAAATGTTAAGGACTCTATTCTATTCACAGTAGTGCCAAAGAAGATGAAACATTTGGGAGTTTATCTAACAAAGGATGTGAAAGATCTCCATAAAGAGAACTATGAAACTCTAAGAAAAGAAATGGGTGAAAATGTTAACAAATGGAAAAACATACCATGCTTATGGCTGGGAAGAATCGACATTATTAAAATGTCCATACTACCCAAAGCAATATACAATTTTAATGCAATCCCTATTAAAGCTCCACTGTCATACTTTAAAGATCTTGAAAAAATAATACTTAGTTTTATATAGAATCAGAAAAAACCTTGAATAGCCAAGACATTACTCGTAAATAAAAACAAAGCAGGAAGAATCATGCTACCAGACCTCAGACTATACTATAAATCAATAGTGATCAAAACAGCATGGTACTGGCACAAAAACAGAGAAGTAGATGTCTGAAACAGAATAGAGAACCAAGAGATGAATCCAGCTATTTACCATTATTTAATCTTTGACAAGCCAATTAAAAATATTCAGTGGGAAAAAGATTCCCTATTTAACAAATGGTGCTGGGTGAACTGGCTGGCGACCTGTAGAAGACTGAAACTGGACTGACACCTTTCACCATTAACTAAGATAGACTCTCACTGGATTAAAGATTTAAACTTAAGATATGAAACTATAAAAATACTAGAAGAGAGTGCAGGGAAAACCCTTGAAGAAATCGGTCTGGGCGAGTATTTTATGAGGAGCACCCCCAGGCAATTGAAGCAGCTTCAAAAATACACTACTGGGACCTGATCAAACTAAAAAGCTTCTGCACAGCCAAGAACACAGTACGTAAAGCAAGCAAACAGCCCTCAGAATGGGAGAAGATATTTGCAGGGTATGTCTCTGACAAAGGTTTAGTAACCAGAATCCACAGAGAACTCAAACATATAAGTAAGAAAAGAACAAGTGGTATCATTGCAGACTGGGCAAGGGACTTGAAGAGAAACTTCTCTGAAGAAGACAGGCGCACGGCCTACAGACATATGAAAAAATGCTCATCATCTTTAATCATCAGAGAAATGCCAATCAAAAGTACTTTGAGATACCATCTAACTCCAGTAAGATTAGCCCTTTTCACAAATGCCCAACACCAGAGATGTTGGCGTGGATGGAAAAGGGAACACTTCTACACTGCTGGTGGGAATGCAAATTAATATATTCCTTTTGGAAAGATGTTTGGAGAACACTTAGAGATTTAAAAATAGATCTGCCATTCAATCCTATAATTCCTCTACTAGGTATATACCTAGAAGACAAATCACATTATAAATAACATTATAACAAAGATATTTGTACCAAAAAAATCACATTATAACAAAGATATGTGTGCCAGAATGTTTATTGCAGCCCAATTCATAATTGCTAAGTCATGGAAAAAGCGCAAGTGCCCATCGATCCACGAATGGATTAATAAATTGTGGTATATGTACACCATGGAATATTATGCAGCCTTAAAGAACAATGGAGACTTTACCTCTTTCATGTTTACATGCATGGAGCTGGAACATATTCTTCTTAGTAAAGTATCTCAAGAATGGAAGAAAAAGTATTCAATGTACTCAGCCCTACTATGAAACTAATTTATGGCTTTCATGTGAAAGCTATAACCCAGTTACAACCTAAGAATAGGGGGAAGGGGGAGAGGGAGGGGAGGAAGGGGGGAGAGAGAGGGGAGGGAGGGGGAGAGGGGAGGATGGGTAGAGGGAGGATGATTGGTGGGATTACACCTGTGGTGCATCTTACAAGGATATCTGTGAAACTTAGTACATGTAGAATATAAATGTCTGAACAAAATAACTAAGAAAATGCCAGGAAGGCTATATTAACCAGTGTGATGGAAATGTGTCAAACGATCTATAAAACCAGTGCATGGTGTCCCATGATTGCACTAATGTACATAGCTATGATTTAATAATAAATAATAATAATAATAAAGAAAAGTAAATAAATATAAGTTTTAGAGAGAGAAAAAAAAGAAAGAAAAGTATCAGTGGCTCCCCAGTGCTTATAAAAGATCAAACTCCACCAGTGAAAATCTTTTTATTTTCTAGTCCCAACCCTATACTTTCATTAAACTCCCCTTCACAAACTTGTCTAGTTTTTTGTTTGTTTGTTTGTTTCCCCAAAGAACACCCTTGGGTTTTCTAAAACACTTTCAGGAGGTCCATGAGGTCCAAATTAGTTTCATAATAAAACTAAGTTGTTATCTGCCTTTTTTCACTCTCAATATTTCACGAGCATACACTGGAGTTTTCCAAAAGCTTAATGACATGTGGCAATATAACAGACCAAATGCGTAAGCCTATGTGAGATCCAGCTGTCAGCTATAAGCTTGATTATAAGGAGATTTGGAAATTTGTAAAATACTACTACTCTACTTTGGGAAAATGTGATTATTTTTCATAGAAATGTTATTTGTTTTCACAATGTGCTTGCTGTTATTAAGAAGTTATTTACTAAATATTCTTTAGTAAATTTTAGTAAATTTTTAGCAAAGAGTAAACTGTTCTAACTTCTCACATCGTAAGTATCAATAGCTATAAACTCACACAAACAGGCCAAGTGCAGTAATCCTAGCATGCCAGTAATCCTAGCACTCTAGGAGGCCAAACAGGGTAGACTGCTTGAACTCAGAAGTTCAAGACCAACCTGAGCAGGACCAAGACCCCATTTCTACTAAAAATAGAAAAACTAGCTGGGTGTGGTGGCAGGCGCCTGTAGTCCTAGCTACTGGGAAGGCTGCGGCAAGACGAATACTCAAGCCCAGGAATCCAAAGTTGCTCTACCCATGGCAATGTAACCCACAGAAACAAAATCTCTTTAGGTTCCTAAATACTTTTTAGAATATTAAAGAGGCTGTGAGGCCAAAAAGTTAAGAGAACTGCTGGCCTCCCCCGACCACTTGAATGTCCCCTGAACATGGTTAAGTTTGTTGTCCTTCATACTTTTCTTTCTCCTAAAACAACCTTCCTCCCACTTCCCCATGCCCAAATTTTACCCATTCTCTTTAACAATGGCTATCTTCTTAAGGGCCACTTTCAAAAATGTGTGTTTTGGAATCAGTCAGACTGGGATCAGATCTGGTCTTCCTACTGATCTCTACTAGCCATGTGACCTTGGGTAATTTACTTAACCTCCCAGAGTCTCAATGCACATTTGTAGTATGTGGAGATCACTAGTTACCATACAGAGTTGTATTGAGAATTAAATTAGAGAATTGAGAATTAAATGAAAATACACAGGTAAAGAACTTTGCTTAATACCTAGCATGTGTAATAGATGCTTAGCAAATGCTAATTCTTTTCCCTTCTTTTGCTCTTCTACCAGAATGCTTTTTGAAACCAGAAGTTTTATGCATTTTATTCATGGATTTCTCCACAATACTTAAGAATGATGCCTTTTACATAAGATGTTTGATATTATTTGAGTCATGCAACAAAATTTAAGGAATAATGTGAATAGCAGAACATAAATATCTCAAATTTCAATCTTTTAGAAATGCAAGTTACTAGATTTGGTGAAAGAATAAAAATCAATTACTCTTTTATATAGATATGCAAATAGTATATAATAAAAAGCATAACAAGTGCTAAAAGAGACTATTAAGAACAGCAGGAGGGATACAGTGGCACACGCCTATAATGCTACTACTCTGGGAGGCTGAGGCAGGAGGAACACTTGAGGTCAGGACTTGGAGACCAGCCTGAGCAAGAGTGAGACCCATCTCTTCCAAAAGTAGAAAAAATTAGCTGGGCATGGTGACACGTGTCATAGTCCCAGCTACTTGGGAGGCTAAGGCAGGAGGATGACTTGAGCCCAGGAATTGGAGGTTGTTGTGAGTTACTGATGATGCCACCACACTCTACTCAGGGAGAAAGAGTAACTCTGTCTCAAAAAACAAAACAAAATAAAAAACTACCCACCTACACACACACACCCACACACACATATTAGAGTGACCTTTAAAAAAACATAATGGAACCTAAAAATGAATATCAAAGAATATTAATCATTAAGATGTCGTTGCTACCACTATTTTTAATTTATAGACTGTATCATATATATCCTAGCAAAGTATCCAAGCCACATAAAATTCTTGTTAAAAACTTTTGTTTTCCTAGCACTCTGGGAGTCCGAGGTGGGTGGATTGCCTGAGGTCACAGTTTTGAGGCCAGCCTGAGCCACAGCAAGATCTCATCTCTAAAAACAACCGGGTGTTGTAGCAGGAGCCTGGAGTCCCAGCTACTTGGGAGGCTGAGGCAAGAGAATCACTGGAGTCCAAGAGTTGGAGGTTGCTGTGAGTTATGAGCTCAACAAAGTGAAACTCTCAAAAAAAGAGAAACTTTGTTTTGGTTTTTCTGGCTTAGAAGCTTTCAAAAGTCTAAATATTCCATCCTTATTGTTTATTTAGGATGCTACTGACCTATTTTCAGGATACAACTGTGGGTTGCTTTTCCAAGAGGAGCTAGGCATTTGTGCTGAGCTGACTCGGTCTCAAAGTTAGTCGTCTTTTAACCACTGGCAATACTTAGTGACAGTGCTGCCCACAGACAGGGCTACAGACTATGGCATGGTCAGAGATTTCTTTAAAAAAACTGTTCCATGCTCAACCAGCTGGTCTAATTATAGAAGTTCATTAAGTACTTCCACATCCTTTCTGACAGGCATCATTCTGATTTTATACTTTCATCCCAACTATATCCTTCTGAGGTTTTAAAGATTTAACATAATAATATCAGATTATGATGCTAATAAAATCCTCCCAAGTCACTGGTCAAACCCATTTGTTGATGATTAAACTAGGGCATAAAATTCAAGAAGAAATTACTCATTTGTGGAAAAAATATTTTCACAAAATGTAATTTAAAATGTATTGGAAAGAAGTCTGTTCCTCTAGATTCTTAGAAGCTTAAAAGTTATTACAGTAGTTGCACAAGCATGGAAATACCTGTAAGACTATAGGGGTCTTGGAAACAAAGTTTCTCTTAGGACAGACAAGTGATCTAGTGAAGAACTAGTGTAAAATAATCTTAACTGATGCAAACTACCTTCTAAATAAAAAAATAAAAATTGATACATGACAAGTAAATTTGATTCATTAACAAGGTAATAAAATCTGTTAAATTCTGAAAAGTCCCAAGGATTGCCTCAGTTTACTTCCTATTCATCCCTTTAAATTTGTCACACACTTCAGTACTGTACTTAAATATAAGCAGCCCTTATTTGTTAAAAGGTGGGTTATTGGAGGCATGGAAAACATTAATGATATGTTCCCTTTAAATTTGCCAGCTATTATAAGTAGCAACCAGGGCTGCTGCATTTTGCCATGTAGGCCACATACCACCAAATGGGGGCCACCATTCACACAAAGTGAGTGGTGCTTCCATAGAGCTCTGCAAAGCTTCAGAGAGGTGTGCATTAAGGAAATAAGCAATTATCCCTTAAACCCAATTAGGATGTCATCACTGTCTTGAGTAAATACTACTTCTGATGGGGAAGCAAACATATCTAACATCTGAGTAAGACCTTGAGTTTAACTTTATTTACTTTGACAATGTGTTGAAAATGGAAAGAAAAGAAGGGCAAACCTAGAATTCAAAACTTAAAAACAGTGACATTCTAGAGAGAAAAGATAAGTTTTTTTTCAATAGATGGTGCTGGATCCAGCCAGGTATCCATACAGGAGAAAAGAAATTAACCTTGACTCCCAGCCTCAGAAAATCTACTGTCATATGCCACATGACAACATTCCAATCAAGGCAGAACAAATACATGACGGCAGTCACGTAAGTGACAGACAATGGAGCTGAAAAATTACTGTGGCCTCGTGACCTCGTAGCTGCGGTGATATCCCAATGCAACCTATTACTCACGTTTGTGGTGACTGTGTAAACCCACTGCACTGCCAGATGTGTAAAAGTATGGCACATGCAATTACGTACAGTACATGATATCTGATAGTCATAATAAACAACTATGTTACTCACATGGTGTTTACTATACTTTTTTTTGTGAGACAGGTTCTCCCTCTGTCCCTCAGGCTAGAGTGCAGCAGTGTCATCATAACTCACTGCAACCTCAAACTCCTAGACTCAGGCCATCCTCCTGCCTCAGCCAAATAGCTGGGACTATATATGTGCATGCCACCACATTGGGCTAATTTTTTCTATTTCTGGCAGAGATGGGGTTTCACTCTTGCCCAGGCTGGTTCCAAACTCCTGATCTCAAGCAGTCCTCCCACAGCAGCTTTCTAGGATTACAGGATGGAGCCACTGTGCCTGGCCTACCCTACCCTACCCTTTTATCCTTACTTTAGTGTGTGTTCTTTTTACTTAAAAAAGAAAATGTTAACTGTAAAACAGCCTCAGGTAGGTCCTTCAGGAGACATTCCAGAAGAAAGCGTCATTATTAACGTAAGAGATGACAGTTCCATATGTATTATAGCCTCTGTAGACCTTCCAGTAGGACAGATGTGGAGGTGGAAGATAATGATATTGATGATCCTGACCCTATGTAGGCCAAGGCTAATGTGTGTGTTTGTGTCTTAGTTTTGAACAAAAGAAGTTTAAAAGTAGAAATAGGCTTGGCACCTGTAGCTTAGCAGCTAGGGTGCCAGCTACATACACCAAAGGTGGCGGGTTCGAGCCCAGGCCGGGCCTGCCAAACAACAATGACAACTACAACCAAAAAATAGCTGGGCGTTGTGGCAGGCGGCTATAGTCCCAGCTACTTGGGAGGCTGAGACAAGAGAATCGCTTAAGCCCAAGAGTTGGAGGCTACTGTGAGCTGTGACTTCACTGCACTCTACCAAGGGCGACATAATGAGACTCTGTCTCCAAAAAAAAAAAAAAAAGAAAAGAAATAAAAATAAAGTACAAGTTTATAATAAGATAATAATTTATTGAAGAAAGAAGAATTTTTAATATATTTAGTATAACTAAGCATACAGTCTTTATAAAGGGCTACAGAAGTGCACAGTAAGGTCCTCAGCCTTCATATTCATTCACCACTTCCCCAGAGCAACTTCCAGTTTTAAGCACATGGTAAGTATCCTATCCCAGTGTATCATTTTAAAACTTTTATACCATATTTGTACTGCGACTTTTTAATGTTTCAATATATTCAGACACAGGAATACTTGCCATTGTGTTACAATTGCCTACAGTATCTAGTACAGTAACATTCTGTACAGGTTTATAACCTAAGAATAATAGACTATACCCTACAGCCTACGTGTGCAGTAGACTATACTATCTAGGGGTGTCTAAGTACACTCTACTACATTCATACACTGACAAAATTGTCTAAGGATACATTTCTCAGAACATGTCATTAAGGAATGCATGACTGTACAATAATCAATTCCAAATAGATCGCAGGTTTAAATATGCAAGGTAAAACAGTAAGCTTTTATGAGAAAACATAAAATGTCTTTATGACCTTGGGAGAGACAGAGATTTCTTAAACATGACACAAAGAGAACCATCAGAGGAAAAAAAGGGAAAAGTTGGACTTGATTAAAATTAAGAACATCTGCTCATCAAAAGACACATTCAAAGTGTGAAAAGGCAAGCCACCAAGTGGGAAAAAATATTTGCCAATACTACATATATCCAACAAAAGACTCATCTAGAATATGTTTTAAAAAATTGCTACAGATCAATTTTATTTTATTTTATTTTTTTACCAGAAGAAGGCAACTTAAGGAGGTACTTTACAAAAGAAGCTATCCCACTGGCCAGCATATACATCAGAAGGGGCTCAGCTTCATGAATCATCAAGGATATTCAAACTACAACCAAAATGTTAGGATACTACACACCCAACAGAATGGTTAAAAAACGAGAAAAAAGAAAGTACATGTGTTGGCAAAGATGTGAAGCAGCTGCAACTCTCATACACCACCGATGCAAGAGGAAAACTACAGTAATCACTGGAGTTAAACAGAAATACTATATAACGTGGCATTTCTACCCCCAGACATAACTTAACAAAAATGTGAATATATGCTTACCACATTGGCATAATTTGTAATCGCCCCAAACCAGAAACAACCCAAAATGTCCACCAACAGGAGCTAGTACCATATTCTTTGAGATGAGAACGAGGGAACTACAGTTCCATGCAACAACAGATGAATCTCATAAACATGTTGCGCAAAGGAAGCCAGAGACAAGTTCAAAAACAGTCTAAACCATTTCTCAACCTTCCTAATGCCGCGGCCCTTTAATACAGCTCCTGTGGGTTGCAGCCCACAGGTTGAGAACCACTGGTATAAACTAATCTCTGGTGATAGGGGTCAGACTAGTGATTCACCTTGAAAGAAGAGGAAGAGAGAAAAAAGTGTGTCTAGGGTCTTTGTAATACTACTTGAGCTAGGTGCCGGCTTCACAGGTTTGTTTACTTAGTGAACAATGCTGAAGCTGTACACTTTATGTATAAATTTGAACAGAAAGTTTACACTATAATTTTTTAAATGGACTTTGCCATAATGAAGAACATAATGATAATATCAAAAACATAGGCAAGGATATACAGAATTCATAAAATATAAAAAATGACTATCAAATAACGAGAGTAGTTATAAATTCCCATAGGAAAAGAACACCTCACAGTAAGCACACTGTGCGCTTTATGTGTTTCGATTTCATTTCCAATGGCTTTTAATCTAAAATTGAAATGCATTGTTGATTTGTTGATTCAATTCCCTCTTCCCTTTGAGACAAAGAAAGCTTAAAACAAACCACGCTCTTCCTAAACATAGATGAAGCAATAACATCACCAAACTGGTGAAAGCATACCCTAGACAAAAGTAGTCTATGCCAATGAAGCATTTTTCTATTCTGATTATCGAAATTAAAAAAAAACTAGCTAGGGGTTAAGCTGGGCATAGTGGTGTACGGCTGTGATCCCAGATACCCAAGGAGGCTGAAGCAGGAGGAGCGCGTGAACCCAGCAGCGTGAGGTTGCAATGGGCTGTGATAAGGCCACTGCACTCTAGCCTGGGCAACAAGGCGAGACCCTGTCAAAAAAAAAAAAAAAAAAGAAAAAAGAAAGAGAGAGAGAAAGGAAAAGAAAAACTAGGAGCATTTAAATTTCAAAATAAAATGGTAACATATTAATGAGTGGTAGATTAAAGGACACTGTCCATATAACATTAGTGGAACCATAAAAGCACGTATAAACCCACCAAAATGTCTGCTTAATGGATTTATTTAGCCTTATGTGCCTAAATTCTTCTATTCTAGTTCAGATTTCCATAACCAACTACACACAAAGAAAAGTACTGAAAGGTCTGAAACTGAATTTTAAATTGGCACAGATGGCATGTTTATAACACCCCCACAATATGCTGAGTGTTCTCCATAAAAACCAACCTAGATACTATCCCTGCCTCTAGGGGACTTAAAATCTAAAAGTAGATGAGACAGCCTAATTCAAAGTAAACAAAAGGAAACAAAGATGGGAATGTAAGAAAAGGGGCCCCTGGTAATCTCCCAGCTCCCAGAAGGCTAACTGTCCAGTCTGAACAGTAGAGGAGGAAAGCTAACAAGTGAGAGCTGCCTCACTTACCATAAAACTTAATATGACCCCATGCAGTAAATAGTCCCTAAAAAATTATGCTGACCAGGCTGAAAATGCTTTGTTTTCTAGCTTCAACAGTCAGATCTAAATCTCTGTAATGGATATAATATACACCCTACTGCGTGTGTGTAAAGGACATGAAACAGCCCATTTATAAAGGGCTGATTTACAGCCCAAAATTTAAATTACTGAATCTAAAGTTTATGAAAGCATTATATCAAAAAACCCTGGTTCAACTAGCAATTAATTAAGGTGACACAACCATCTTTACCTCAAAACTCCTAAAACAAGACAGTTATTCTTACTGTTTAGCACGTTCCATGGTGTTGCTAAAAGGGATATTTGGGTTTGTCTGTAAATAAACATTTCATGGGCTTAGTTTAGGCCCTGCTCTCCTCATCCAGTTGACTAGAGCTATTTCAATAGAGCTAGAGACTAGACATGTCAAACAATCAGCAGAAATGCCTCCAAATACACAACCTTGCTAAGCCCTTGAATTAAAGCACATCTTGACTTTAAATCGTGTACATTCTTCCCGGAAGACTTCATGCTGACAACATTCAATTAAGTAAGTTAGAGAAAACAAATTCACTTCAACAAACTGCTCATCACTGCTTTGCTGTGTCTTTGGATCAGGTATCTCTGGCAGGCAAAGGCTGTTTAAAAAATAATAATGTGGCCAAATTCCATATAAAAGTGAGAAGCTGAAGAAAACAATTACACAGTTGACTATCCCACATTAGAATAATGTTTACTGAATATGAACCATAAAGAATGAAATTTAGGATAAAAGTTTTAGGCCAATATTTGAGATGTTATCTAGCAACTGCCTCATTTTTGCAACCACTCCCAGTGATCTCTGCACCAGCCACAATGACTCAATTTCCCAAAATAATACATTGCCTCTAGTTTCAAACATACCTGTTTAAATAGAAGACTCTCAATCACTTCCCTATATGTATAATAATAGTCCCATCAGAAGAATTACATATAAAAATCTATTTCAGACAGATTTAAGATAGCCAAGTAAAAGCTGTATTTGAAGCTAGTTTATGAAGTCTTATTTTACTTATGGAGTAAAAATGCATTTATTCATTTCCAGTAACCCTAACTCTAAACCTTGGAATCATCATCTGATTCCTTCTTCCTATCACATCCCACTCCACCCTCTCAACCCCTCACATCAGTCAGTACCCAAATGTTCAGATTCTCCTTCTCTCCAGATCTCCCTTTGAAACAGTTCTAGAAGGCCTATTTATTCTACAGGACAGCTGAGGTCTAAAGGGCAGAAGAGTCTGAGAAAAGCCAGAAGACAGACATTTCAGGATAAGAAGCCAAAGGCACAGTCAGACAGTCATAATTAAAATACCTGGGACCAGAATGGATAATATAAAGAATCTGAAGAAACTGACCAGACCAGCAAGTCTTTGGGACTTGAAGAACCAAGTGGATGTGGGCACCAGTTGCTCAGACTAACTCAAAAGAATCAGGTAATAAAATGCCCTCTAATTTTTCTCACACCCGACTTTTCACACACCCGACTTTTTAAGGCCCTCTGCTACCCCTCTAGCCCAGACCCTTCTTGGAACTCACTTGAACCTTAATGTCTTAACTTGGGTGTTTACCTACACAGTGATCTCAAACTCATCTTCTCAAAGTACTATGTGGAACCTTTTCAATGTTCTCCAAAACTGACAAACTTAAGACATATAAACATATAAACATCCTTAAAATGTCTTAGCAGAACTTCAAGGGTCTGACTGCTTCTCTGTACCCCCATCCCCCAGAGCTCTCTGCACCTGCCAAAACAACTTTCAATTCCCCAAAACACTACCTTGCCTCTGGTTTCAAACATGGCTTTTTTTTATACAGAAGATTCCTAATCCTCTCCCCAACACTCTGACGCGTTTATTTTACCTACTTTACTTTTACTTTTCCATCTGATCTTAAACATAATTTCCTTAAGGAGGTTTTCCCTGAGCCCTTCAATGGGTCCTTGCTACATTCCCAGAGAACTCCCGCTTCCCTTTTCATGACAGTCATCAAAATTACAATGACAAACAGTGAGCCATCCTGAGCTCTCTGCTGGCAAGGATGCATGCTTAGCGCTGTGATTAAGAATGTTACTTCCTTACTCAAAAACCTCCAATGGCTTCTCCAAGCTTCTTCGTGAAATGTAAGTACACATTTCTCAGCATGGGCCTTCCTTCACAGTATGAAACTTTATGGCCTCCTATTCCCTGAACAATCCCCAAAGCAGGATTATCTGCTCCTTACCAAATAAGCTAAGCACTTTCTAGTGACTTAATTTCTGTAGCTTCCTTTATATCTGGTCTGACTCTTTCAAAATGTGTACTTACCCAAACCTATCCAATTCTATCTTTTCCATATAATTTTTCCTTATTTCCGCCCAAATAAATTTAGCTTCTCCCACCTTGATTTCCTTCCTGTTCAAATGTTGTACTTTCTTACAGTACTTTCGTAGGTCCATCTAGTTGTTACAAAGTTTTACTGACTCTTACTAATTTTAAATTTCTTTTAAATGATGATGTCTTATTTTTCTATATAATTGTATCCCCTTACTTCACATGTTATATGCCTTATATCGAAGGGTGCTCCATAAATGCATTAACTTGAATTTTAAAAATCCATCATATAAAGGCAGCTTATGTAAGGCAGGTGTCAAAGTATGTGAATGAAACTATCTTTTTTTTTTTTTTTTTGTAGAGACAGAGTCTCACTTTGTCACCCGTGGCGTCACACAGCTCACAGCAACCTCCAACTCCTGGGCTTAGGTGATTCTCTTGCCTCAGCCTCCCAGTAGCTGGGCCTACAGGCATGCACCACAAGGCTTGGCTATTTTTTTGTTGCAGTTTGGCCGGGCAGGGTTTGAACCCATCACCCTCGGTATAGGGGGCCGGCACCCTACCCATTGACATGTGAAACAGCTAAATGAAATTAGAAAAGTATACTAACAGTAAAATATTAGAAATACATCTTCTTTGCCTTACAAATAATTGCTCTTTAATCAAAAAGTAGGGCATATTAAGTTGTATTATACATTAAGATGCCAACATTTATTTCGATTCTGACATCTCAAAGTAAATAAATTTTAACTCAAGTCTGATGTACCTGCAGAGCACAGGGCCAATGCTCAATGTTTATTTTTGTTACCAGTTCTTCTGTTTGCTGAACAAAAACAAATAGCAAATAACATTGAGTTTGCTTAAAATTATGAAGCAGAAGGGACTATAAAAGTACCAATTTCAGCCCATTAAATTTCTAGATGAAGGCCAGGTGCAGTGGCTCATGCCTATAATCCTAGCACTCTGGGAGCTTCACTTGAGCTCAAGAGTTTGAGATCAGCCTGAGCAAAAGTAAGACCCTGGCTCTACTAAAAATAGAAAAATTAGCCTGCATGGTGGTGTGTACCGGGTAGTCCCAGCTACCTAGGAGGCTGAAGTGGGAAGCTCAGGCAAGACCTTGGACCTAGTTGCTGTGAGCTAGGCTGACACCATGTCATTCTAATCTGGGCAACAGAGAGATCGTCTCAAAAGAAAAAAAAGAAGAAAAATTTCCAGATGAGGAAAATAAAGACTGAGTTTGGGGGTGGGGGAACATTACAAAGCCAAAGCTGGGAGCAGGGTTCAGACCATCAGTCTTCCCTCCAGCATTCTTCCTGCTCTGAGTCAATACCCACTTCCAGGCTACAATAATTAGAGTACCGTATTCTCAACCAGCATGGGAGCAAACAAAGCCCCAGTACTGAATTAAGTCCATTTGCATATTTTTAACTATGCTCTAGAACATGTGATGAGTGAAAGAATGAAAGGAATTCTTTTTATCTTTTCTCAGGAGCCTCATATTTTATAAAAGGTTAGAAATGAACACTACTCTGTAAGTGTTCAGGACGGTGTGTTCAAAGACTCACCAAAAGGCAAGAAAAAATGTGACAGGAAATGCCAATTAAAAAAAAAATGATAGAATTTTGATACGTAATGGAATAAGCTACATAGAATATTCTGAATGCTCTATTATCAAAACTTACTGTTTACCAAGAAAGACGGAGCTTCAAGGGAAATGAAGAAAACCTAGTTTCCTATTTCTAAAAACACACATAAAACATGAACATAACTACCAGGATCTACGAAATATTTTTCATTATTACTTCTTACAACTCCATTCCTAATAACTGACATATGGTAAGCATTTAACAAGTGTTTAACAAATCTCTCTAGTATCACTCAGTGCTATTCCTAAGTACTTGTGGCCCTAGATCAGTAGCTATATAATTCTGCTACTTATAGTAGAAACAATAAATACTGACAGTTTGTATCAAATGGAAATGTTCCCAAGGATAGAACATTTTACATTATGTGTATGGGCATCAATATATGAATATGTCTGCATAGACATATTCATTTGTTCTTCACCACATAAGTAAACTATGTCTGTATGGTATGTATTTTGTAAAATTAATTTTACCTAAAGATCTAATGTTATCATATAGAACAGTGATTTTCAAACTTTCCTTACGTAACAAAACATTTTATATCACAACCTAGTAATCATATACACAGGGACACACATATGTAACTAAAACAAACATTTCATGAAACAATAATCTCAGTAAATGAAAAAAATTCCTAATATTTTCTATTTCATTTTAAACAGTGGATGTTAATGATCCACTGAACTGTTCTGGAAGCACACAAAACAGCAAAAAAAAAATACTGAGATGGTGTAAATCCTAGTTGAGCAGCCATTTCTCAGAAATAACTTACAATCAATTGACACCAAGTATCAAAATGAAGTCTAGAAGTTATTAAGCGCTGTTTATTCAAAAGTGGTGTTGAACAACTGGGAAGTTTTATTATTCTGTTTATAAAAAGTACTGACTATAATCTGGGTCATAAAACAAGCCTCAAAAATGTTTTAAATATTGAGTGATAATGGAATTTATTCCCTGACTACAATGGAATTAAATTAGAAATCAATAACAGAAATTATCTGTAAAACCACCCAAATATATGACAAATCAGTATTTCTAAATAATCCAAGGGTCAAAGAAGAGATCAAAAGGGAAATTAGAAAGTATTTCTAACAAAAGAAAGTGAAAATAATATAAAAATTTGGGAGAAGCAAAATCACAGGCCAGAATTTTGCTGTTTTAGAGAACAATGAGCCCTAGTCCACTTGGTTTTCTCCAGTGCAACCCAAACTCTGCTCACACAAAGGGGTGGTCGCCTGGAGAATGAACAATCGAATTATCATTTGAGGAAGCTTAATCTGAAGGAACCAATCCCCCCAGCTCACCCAGGTTGGAGAGCTTTCTGAAGACTGAAAGAATAGGAATCTAAGTAAGCACTGTGGTGTCACTGAAGGAGATGAGTCCTACGTATGTACAGAGGGCAGCAGGGGAAAACATCCAGAAACAGGCAAGACAGGAGGTTGCAGAGCAAGGCAGCTTCCTCCTCAGACTAAGGACAACTCCTGCAATGCCTTATTACTGTTTAATGTGTGAAACCAAACCTTTATAAATTCATCCCAGAACCAAATGAAATGTAAAACAGCCTCAGTTTCTCAGGGGCCACCTAGACCAAGACAGGCCAGAATGAGAAGCTATCTTGCCTTCAACACATGTTCTGCGGTGGCCTAAGGACCCCTCTAATCCTCAAACTCCGTAAATCTGGCTCGTGTTATAAATTCCAATATCATTCATTCTAGCATTTCACAGGGTTGAGAGGAGAGAGGATAAGTATCCTGTTTTAAATCAGTGTAATACTGGTTCACACACTATTAAAAAAGGAGTGAGAGCACTAAAACATTAGTAGACGACCATTAACTCAGGTTGATGGCTAAGTGCTGGGTTTATCATTTTGATCAGTACACTCATTAAATGAAAATAAAAGGACCGTGCGTTTCCTATGTGTATTTCAAGGAATCAAAGTGAGCAAGGATGCTTTGCTACTCTACTTTACTGGAGGCAATCCCACATTCTGCTAGGTTAGGTTTTCATATGCACCTGGCATCCTAAAATGACATCAACAGTCCTGTTTAGTTCTATGCTATTTATTTCCAAAAATTTATTTCCACAGAGAGGGTACCTCAGAACTGTTTAACTATAATAGGTAACTTCATCTTTTTACACATTTGTTGAGACAAAGAAAATATATGAATATATGATATTGAGGGCAAAAGAAATACTGAGTTTAATTACAAAGATATGAAAACAAGAAAATTCACATGGTAGCTTATTAGAGAAAAAAACGCTTTCTTCCTCTGGTCTCAAGACAATTCATTCATTATCTATCAAAAAGCATAAATACTGTGTGCTCTTTTTTGTAGTTGTTTGGGGGGTTTTTTGTTTGTTTGTTTTTTTTTTTTTTTGAGACAGAGCCTCAAGCTGTCACCCTGGGTAGAATGTACATCACAGCTCACAGCAACCTCAAACTCCTGGGCTCAAGCAATTTTCTTGCCTCAGCCTCCCAAGTAGCTGGGATTACAGGCGATTGCCACACTTGGCTATTTTTTGGTTGCAGCCATCACTGTTGTTTGGCGGGCCCAGCCTGGATTCGAACCTGCCAGCTCAGGTGTATATGGCTGGCGCCTTAGCCACTTGAACCACAGGCGCCGAGCCTAGTTGTTTGTTTTTTAAGTTATACCCTTCTTTCTTGAAAGAGCTTGTCCTGGGTGTAAACTTACGATCTGAATAGTTCACTAACTAATCAAAACCACTATAGGAGCTAAACGACTATATCAATTCAATACACAGATATCTCAAATGAAAACTTCACAATGAAAAGTGACAAAGAAAAAAGAAACTTCACAATGAAATAATACTTTTGACAGAACATTTATGACTACAACTAATTTTTCTAAAACCTTTTGGAAAAGAAAAATTTTAAGTGATAAAACAAAAGTGATCAAAGCTATATAAACCATTTACAGTGTTAACGATTACTGCAAAGCAGAGATTTATAATGTATAATCAACACACCAAGCAATGTATCAGTAAAAATAAGTTAAGTATGCCAAGTTCTTATTATAATACCACTTTACGTCTGTATAGAACATTCCAGTTTGCAAAGCATTTGCATCCATAAACTCATTTGGCTCTGCATGTCTTTCAGAGTGAATACAATAGATATAAGACATGAGTCCATGTGGATAGGTGAAACTATGCATGAGGTGGTAAAGAGAACGGAATCTGGAGCCAGCCATCTGCTTTGGAATCTTCGCACTGCCACTTACTAAATAAATGAACCTGTGCCTCGGTTTCATCATCTGTAAAATGGGGATAATACTGCTTCTACCTCTTGAGCCTAATAAGGATTAAATCAGAACAGTATCGAGCACAGAATAACCCTCATACACATGCTGGCTATTGTTTGCAGCAGCATCACTATATAGATAAGAAAACTGAAGCTAGTAAGCCACACAGCCAGGAATAAAAACAGGGCCTTCTTTCCCATTTGATGCTCCATCTGCAGAAAGCCAGGTTTCTTAAGTATCCTAAGGTTTTCTAGACTAACAAACAGTTTAATGCAACATTCCACAAATCAAAACATTCAGCAGCTCAAAACTTTTATAAAATTGTATCTTTTGTTGATATATACATTTTAGATTAAATTGATTGTTTAAAAACCCAAACGTTCCGTTTCAGGGGACAGAACTCTACACTAAGGAATAGTCAGTTCTCTGTGTTGCTATATTTGTGAAACAAAACTCTTTTGTTTCATTTTTCAAAAGACAGACAAAAAAAAAAAGGCAACAAGCCTATCATACCACATTGTGCTAGTTACCTCAAATTCTTTATCAAATAAAAAAACCTAGATGAAAATATGCTAAGATGGTAATAATAACTACTAGAATTTCCTTTTTTTCCAAGTTTTAAAAACATTCAGTATTGTGATGTAACATTTGTAATTCTAAAAAGTATTTCCATAAAAAAGTATATCAAGGATGGAAAATTATATTGGTGGAAGAAACACTTAGACATTAATTCTAGGAAATAACAGGTGCCCACCTAAAAACTGCCCTCTTTTTTCTCACATGTTTTAGGTATCTTTCCTCAGACTTTGTTCAAAGTTTTTTCCTTTAGTGATGTAGGTGACTATGCTAGCATCTTTCACTGTTGTCTAAAAATAGGGCATGGGTGTGTAAATTTATGAGCTGAAACGCAAAACTAGCACAGGATGTCTAAATTAGAGCACTAAATCATTTAGTATACTCTAGTATAAAAATACATTTTAAGCACAGGCATCTACATGTTTGTCTACACATTATCTTTTTAATTCACCATTTTTATTCCTTTCACAGTCAAGAAATGTGAAATCACGAACTTTTCACATTCTTAAATATGCTAAATCACCTCTTAAGAGCTTATTGTTGGGCAAAAGCACTCCTCCACTACAGGCATCCAGATCCTTCTTTGAATAAGAATAGACAAGAACATCAGCAGTTCTCAATTTTCTTTCCACCCCAGCCCGTCTGAAGGGTTCAACAACTCTACAGAAGTGGGGACAGTCTGAAAACATCCCACAAGTGACTCTGATAGATTGCCCTAGAAGTTGTTTCCCTTCTTGGTACCCCTCCCTACTGAGGACTCGGAAGTTGCACACAGCTCTTTATCACATTAATGTACACAGCTATGATTTAACAACAACAACAAAAAAAAACCTGCCACTTTAGGATTGGGAGAATTACAAGGACCTGAAAGGTATCTGACAGTGTCACTTTAACAAGCTTAAGAAAGGCCAAAAGTTAATATACATCATCACTTGGAACATGCAAGGTTCAAATAATAATTTGTGTACTAATGATACCAAAGATTTTGTTCTTATGGCAAATGGCATCTCGGACCTAGAAGTGTCTTCTAATCAAGGAAGTAAGCAAAGGAGGAAAAGTTTGGAATAAGTCAAAGGAATCACTCCTATCGTCTGAAGGAATAGCTTGAATGTATGATTAATAGATCAGAGATTTGTGTAGGTCAACTTGCCAGGTAACAGAAAAAGGAATCCAAAGATTGACAAATGGAATCGTGATGCTGTATGATCCCCAATTTTCTCTCCACGATATCTATTTGTAACAGGTTTGACATGTTTATGTAAGTGGCATTTTTGTACTGGAGAACTCCATAATAACAACCAATTAACTACTAAAAAAGACTTGGACATATGCCATATTACAGTCATAAATATAAGTCAAATATGCTGGCTCAGCATGGTGAATGACAAGAATTGCCAAGCGTGTTATTTACAGATAGTGTCCATAGATCTTTGTCCACCTACTGTGGACAAATTCCACAGCATATATACAAAGTCACGTGAAAAATTCTCACAACTAGGAAATAGGAAATAGAATTTGAAAACTTCCTTGGAAAATGTGTGTTGTCTGATCCAAATGTGAGCCAATATTACATCATCTTTCATAAGGATGCCAGGTATAGTACTAAGCTGATTCAGAGACTTCAAAATTAGGATTACGTATATAAAAAAAATGTGTAACTGCAATTATCTTCAAACCAGAAAACATTATTAATTAATAAATGCTGACTGTTAACTGTATGTTTTAGTGAGATGACCCTTAAATAGCACAAAATACAACAGTGATGCACGCATTTAGTGTTTGAACAAAACAAAAACTGGGTGTAAAAGTTGCTGTCCTCTGTACTTAAAGATGTTACCAGTGGTGGGTTAGAATAATACATCTCTATCACTTTACCTGAACATATATTGCTGCTGTAACCACTCATGGAAAAAGTTGACGAAAAAATTTGGTAGGCATCAATTTCTTCTGAAATCCATCATAAAACACACTGTCATTGTTGTCCTGACTTGCTGTTAGTAGGCAGTAGTAGGTTAGTACTACCTACTAACAAGCATATTCTCAAAGTTCCCAACATGGGCTGTAACTGTAAAACCTAACACTTGGGTCAGTGAGCAAACCAACAAGTAAAAAAAAGTGAACAGAAAAATCTCAATTTTGTACGATGTTCACATCTGAAGTGGTTGCAGTAAATAACATGAAGAAAGTCGTCACACAGAGGTGGGATGGATAAATATTTGCTGAATGAATACGTCCATTTCATCCTCGTTCTATACCCACGTGTCAAAGCATCAAAACAATTTAATGTGCGGCAGTTTCTGTTGTGTCTCAAACTTTACATATAAGTTTATCCTGAGTGTAAAAAAAAAACCTGTTTGGCTTGACTCACCATGAATCACAGCCAGGAGGTCATCTTGTGGTGTATCAGCAACTATGTTTTCACTACAGCTATGTGACCTGAAGTGGCAGCAGCAGAGGGACCAAAATAGAAGAGGCAGGAGCCTTCTCCTGGCTTCTCGGCCGCAAATGGGCTTTTCCAGCCCGTTTGGACAACTGAGCAAGAGCCAACCGCAGAGGAGAGAAAGAACCAAGCCGACAGCCCTGCTGAGAAAGGCTGCAGGCCCACCACACCTTCCCTGCCCTCCCGGGAGCCCGGGGGAGCAAGAACACGGAGGGCAGGTTTCAGATTAAACAGCGTGCAGAAAACACAGCACGGTGACCGTGAGGGGCAGATTTCGGGAAGGTCTGGGCGCCAAGGCTCTCCATCCACCCTGGGGCTCCGGGAGCGGCCCCCTGCTACCGAGCACCCCCGGCCACCCGGACCTGCCCCTGCTCGCACCTCACCTGTCGGTGCCCCCGGCCCTGCCCCGCCCCGGGCCACCCTTCTAGCACCAGCGCCCCGGCAAATCTCCAGGGACGGGGAGCCGGGTCAGCGTGGGCAGGGGGCCCCTGCCCGCCCCGCCGCCTCAGACCGGGCCCCGGCACTCACTTTCTGAATCCGCTTCAGCGCCATGGGTCAGGGAGAGCGGTGGGGACACCGGCCGGCGGGGGGCGGCTGCGGGGGTCGGGGCGTGGGTCGTCGCGGGCTCGGCGCGCAGGGTGCTTGGCTGGCTCAGCGCGGTGGGTCCCCGGCTCGCCGCTGGCTGGCTCGCTGGCTTGCTCCGGGCGCCGGTGCCTGCTCTGTCTGCGCCCGAGCGCGAGGGTGCGCGAGTGTGCGGGCGGGGACGCCGGCGAGCCTCTTTTGTTTCCGCTTTTGCTTCTGGGAAGGAGCCTGCGCCCTCCCCGCCGCGCCCCGCCCCGCCTGGCACACTGGGAAGTGTAGTTCCAGCCTGTCCTCGGCCGCGGGCCCTGGGCGCTGGCGAGGGACCTGCTGCTGACCTCGGCGGGCAGTCTGGGATTACAGCTGTCGAGGTCTGGAGCTGGCCTCCGCAGTTCAATGGACAGCAATTTACTGAACCTGCGGCTGCACATCTGTACAATGGGGTCACAAATGACCTCCTAACGCACTTAAAGGACTTTCTAAACCTTCACAAGTTAATCGTTACTTACCCCATAGGTGCTACAGCTGATCTTGTTATTTTTACCTTTACGGACGTCACCAGCCCCTCTGAAACAAATGATTGCCTCCATTTCTCATCCTGCGCACGTTCACAGACGTGTACCTATTAAGACTCCTTACTTACCTCCTTAGTGCTTATTTACTTAGAGAAAAAAGTGCCTCTTCTGTCCAATATGCAAATCTTACCTTGCCTGTCCGCAGGTGTGTCCCTCCTCATAAATTTCCGCCTTTCAACTCTGAATTCTGAGCTTCATTCGTACCCTCATTCCGCAGACTGTCCCGTCTCAACAGGCTACTAAGGATCCACACTCCCTCAATTCCTAGGCGCTATGTACCCATTAAAACTTGACTTCTGGTGAGCTTCTCATTACCAGATTCAGTTCATTTCTTTTTCTTTTTGGGGGGTGAGGGTGGGGAGACAGAGTCTCATTCTGTCACTCTGGGTAGAGTGCCGTGGCATCATAGCGCACAAGAACCTCAAACTCTTGGGCTTCAGCAATCCTCTTGCCTCAGCCTCCCGAGTAGCTGGGACTACAGGCACCCACCACAGCGCCCTGCTGGTTTTTCTATTTTGGTCTTGTCCTTGCTCAAGGTCTCTAACTCCTGCTCTCAAGGGATCGTTTATCCTCAGCCTCTCAGAGTGCTATCATTACAGGCGTGAGCCACCGTGACCCGACCTTCAGTACATTTCGTGTCCTGCGCGTCATTTTTGAACCATCTGATTGCTAGCCACCCTTCTGCTTTTCAAAACATTCAGCACACCTGGCTTCCACAGCACCGAGGCCGTGGGGTCTTCCCTGCCTTTCTCTTCTCTGTCACTTCTCAAGCGTTGGAGTGCCCCAGAGCTCTAAGCCTTGTCCTATCACCATCAATATCTTTCTAGGAGATAGACTTCCCGCCCTTGTCTGAAGTGGGAGCAGCCTGGCGTAGTCTGAGGAACACGGGCTTTAAAGACTGACCATTATCACTCTGATTTCTACCAGCTGGGTAACTTTGGCCAAGACACTTAAACTGTCTAAAGGGCCTGGTGCGGTGGCTCCTAATCCCTGCTCTCCCCGAGGTGAGGCAGGTGGTTTGAGGCAGGTGGTTTGCTTGAGCTCAGGAGTTTGAGACCAGCCTGAGCTAGAGCAAGACCCCATCTCTAAAAATAGCTAGGCATTGTGGCCAGCGCCTGTAGTCCCAGCTGCTTGTGAGGCTGAGGCAGGAGGGTCTCTTGAACCCAAGAGTTTGCAGTTGCTGTGAGCTGTGACATCAAGGCACTCTACCAAATGTGACAAAATGAGATGGGCTTCAGTAATCCTCTTGCCTCAGCTTCCCGAGTAGCTGGGACTACTGGCACCGGGCACAGACTATTAAAAAATAGTCTCTAATCCCTGATTTCCTCATCTTATCAGCAGAGATGATTGTCCTTAGATGTACTATGATAAGAATTAACTGGTATTAAAGGAGTGGGGAAAGTATCTGGCCATGTATGTCTCTATTTTTTATATTACCTGGCTGGATACTTTCTGGGAAGCACTGGTATATAATGTTTCAGTATAGTAACGAATATATTGAAAGCACAAATATTATTTCCTTACCCTATTTTATCTATACGGTGATGACTATGAAATCTCTCTTTCCAGCCCAAACTCTCACTTTAGTTTCAGTTTTGTATTTCCAAAAGCCTACTGGACATGTCTGCCTTCCTTCCCCTTGGCCAGCAGGCAGAGTCTGTTACTGAAAGGTGAAGGTGGAAGGAAGCTTACCAGGAAGCCCCCCCAAAATAGCTACCATAGCATCCCAAAGACTTACAAAGAGCAAGGAACAAAAGTCCACTCCTGTAACCTAAAAGAAAAATGGAATATGGAGTAGTGAAAGAATAATGGAAAAAAATTAATGAGACCTAAAACTTAACCGGGAAGTCCAGCCCATAACTAAAAAAACGCCAGGAAGGCTATGTTAACCAGTGTGATGAAAATGTGTTAAACCGTCTATGAAGCTAGTGTATGATGACCCATGATCATATCAATGTACACAGCTATGGTTTAATAAAAAAAAAAAATGAAAAAAAAAAGATGTATCTGGAGCCTGCAGCTTACTTTACTTTTCGTGCAGTCCTGCTTCTCTCTGCAATTGACCTATCGACCTTTCTC
Source organism: Loris lydekkerianus (assembly GCA_963574355.1). NCBI lineage: Eukaryota > Metazoa > Chordata > Mammalia > Primates > Lorisidae > Loris > Loris lydekkerianus. Next base: position 2,901 of record CAUYPK010018199.1, on the reverse strand, counting down.
CAGTTATGCCTCAGCCTCTCTTATACCCAGTTTGAGCATGCCATAGCCATTAGTCCATTTTGTGATGACCTTCCTGTTGCTAAATGACCAAGCCTTTGGTATTCCCTAACTCATCTCCACCAGAAGGAAGAACCTCACTGATGCAACTCCAGTCTGTAAATTGTCAGCTAGTGAACAAATTATGGATTGATTATTCTTGGGTCGCCATAGGTGACTGCCCATAATCCAATAAACTGTGGAAAGTTTGGAAGTAATATTGGGCAAAGGGGCTTCTGGAAAACACCAGCAACATCCTGTCACCCTATAAAAAGGTATATCTGGGTTAGCTTGAAGCACTGTTTTGTGCTCCAGAAAGAACACTACCTCCATATTGCTCTTCCTTTTTAAAGGTAAGCAGAAATTCACCATAATACCTCCAATTCAATTCTAACACTATGAAGTTGATTCTAGTTTTTTCCTTTCCTTATTTTAAATCATCTTTTCTGACACTAAGAACACATCTCCTGTTATACTCGGAATATTTATTGGCCAGGCAGGGTGGCTCATACCAGCAATCCTAGCACTCTGGGAGGCAGCTGAAATCAGAGGATTACTTGAGTTCAGAAGTTTGAAACCCCCATCTCTACAAAATTTTTTTAAAAAATTAGCCCGTCATAGCAGCACCCTTCTTGTAGCCACAGGTACTCAGGAGGCTGAGGCAAGAGGATTGCTTGAGCCCAGGAGTTAGAAGTTGCAGTAAGTTGTGATGATACCACTGTTCTCCACTTAGAATGACAGAGCAAGACCCTGCCTCAAGAAAAAAAAAAAAAAAAAAAGGAAAAAAGAAAGAAAGAAAGAAATATTTACTTCAAAAATTGGAGTTATACTTAAGAAAATTGGTATAGAAGGGACATTTCTTAAACTGATAGAGGCCATCTACAGCAAACCCACAGCCAATATCATACAGAATGGAGTTAAATTGAAATCATTTCCACTCAGATCAAGAACCAGGCAAGGTTGTCCATTATCTCCACTGCTTTTCAACATTGTAATGGAAGTCTTAGCCATACCAATTAGGGAAGAAAAGGTGATCAAGGGTATCCATATAGGGTCAGAGGAGATCAAACTTTCACTCTTTGCAGATAATATGATTGTATATCTGGAAAACACCAGGGATTTTACTACAAAACTCTTAGAAGTGATCAAGGAATAGAGCAGTGCGTTGGGTTACAAAATCAACACTCATAAATCTGTAGCCTTTATATAGACCAACAATAGTCAAGCTGAAAAAACACTCATGGACTCTATTACTTTCACAGTAGTGCCAAAGAAGATGAAATATTTGGGAGTTTATCTAACAAAGGACGTGAAAGGTCTCTATAATGAGAACTATGAAACTCTAAGAAAAGAAATAGCTAAAGATGTTAACAAATGGAAAAATATACCATGCTCATGGCTGGGAAGAATCAACATTGTTAAAATGTCCATACTACCCACAGCAATATACAATTTTAATGCAATTCCTATTAGTGCTCCACTGTCATACTTTAAAGATCTTGAAAAAATAATACTTCATTTTATATGGAATCAGAATAAACCTCAAATAGCCAAAATATTACTCAGAAATAAAAACAAAGCAGGAGGAATCACACTACCAGACCTCAGACTATACTATAAATCGATAATGATCAAAACTGCATGGTACTGGCACAAAAACAAAGAGGTAGATGTATGGAGCAGAATAGAGAACCAAGAGAAGAATCCAGTTACTTACCGTTATTTGATCTTTGACAAGCCAATTAAAAACATTCAGTGGGGAAAAGATTCCCTGTTTAACAAATGGTGCTGGGTGAACTTTCACTCTTTGCAGATGATATGATGGTATAGTTGTACAACCTGTAGAAGACTGAAACTGGACCCACACTTTTCACCACACCTTTCACTATTTTTTAATTAAAATAGACTCTCACTGGATTAAAGATTTAAACTTAAGACATGAAACTATAAAAATACTAGAAGAAAGTGCAGGGAAAACACTTGAAGAAATCAGCCTGGGAGAACATTTTATGAGGAAGACCCCCAGGCAATTGAAGCAACACCAAAAATACATTACTAGGATATGATCAAACTAAAAAACTTGTGCATAGCCAAAAACACAGTAAGTAAAGCAAGCAGACAGCCCTCAGAATGGGAGAAGATATTTGCAGGTTATATCTCTGACAAAGGTTTAGTAACCAGAATCCACAGAGAACTCAAATGTATTAGCAAGAAAAGAACAAGTGATCCCATCTCAGGCTGGGCAAGGGACTTGAAGAGAAACTTCTCTGAAGAAGATAGGTGCACAGCCTACAGACATATGAAAAAATGTTCATCATTCTTAATCTTCAGTGAAATGCAAATCAAAACCACTTTGAGATCAAAACCCCAGTAAGATTAGCCCACATCACACAATCCCAAAACCATGGATGTTGGTGTGGATGTGGAGAAAAGGGAACACTTCTGCACTGCTGGTGGGAATGCAAACTAATACATTCCTTTTGGAAAGATGTTTGGAGATCACTTAGGGATCTAAAAATAGACCTGCCATTTGATCCTTCAATTCCTCTACTAAGTATATACCCAGAAGACCAAAAATCACATATAACTAAGATATCTGTACCAGAATGTTTACTGCAGCCCAATTCATAATTGGTAAGTCATGGAAGAAGCCCAAGTGCCCATCGACCCATGAATGGATTAATAAATTGTGGTATATGTACACCATGGAATATTATGCAGCCTTAAAAAAGATGGAGATTTTACCTCTTTCATGTTTACATGGATGGAACTGGAACATATTCTTCTTAGTAAAGTATCTCAAGAATGGAACAAAAAGTATTCAATGTACTCAGCCCTACTATGAAACCAATTCATAGCTTTCAT
>CAUYPK010018198.1:0-12028 GCA_963574355.1 Loris lydekkerianus | reverse complement strand
CCCCTCCCAGCCGGTGCTCACTGCTGTCCTGGGGTTCATCCCCTCCCAGCCGGTGCTCACTGCTGTCCTGGGGTTCATCCCCTCCCAGCCGGTGCTCACTGCTGTCCTGGGGTTCATCCCCTCCCTGCAGGGGCACACTGCTGTCCTGAGGTTCATCCCCTCCCTGCAGGGGCTCACTGCTGTCCTGGGGTTCATCCCCTCCCTGCAGGGGCACACTGCTGTCCTGGGGTTCATCCCCTCCCTCCTGGGGGTCACTGCTGTCCTGAGGTTCATTCCCTCCCTGCCGGGGCTCACTGCTGTCCTGGGGTTCATCCCCTCCCTGCTGGGGCTCACTGGTTTCCTCTCGGCTGTCCCCTCCCTGCCTGGGCTCATGGCTGTTGCCATCAGCTTCCTCTCAGCAAGTCCAGGCCCTCTCCTCTCACAACCACACCATTTCTTACACATCACACGGGAGAATGATGTCAGGGTAATTACAACCGAAAAAATTAATCATACCCTGCTTAAAACCTAATGGAAACTGGGCCAACCCTAAGAAAATCATCCCAGAGAAAAGTGTTAGTTTAAAAAGAAGATTGCTCTTAGTTCTAGGACACAACTACAAGAGGGCTTCTTTCTAACAAATGCAAACATTGTAACCTGTTGTTACACATTAACCTGAATTAAAGGAAAAAGCAGATTTAAATCAAAGATGGAGATTAAATGTTCTTTAGTTCCTTGGCCTGCACGGGCTGAGGGTGGGCCTATGCAGAGGTGACCCCCGTCCCTCAGCATGTGGGTGCTCTGCTCTTGTCCTGCAGACTCTCCAGTTCTCAGTGAGTCATGGGGTGACTAATCTTACATAATGTTCCTTTGAATATTTAACACATTATATTGAGGAAAAATAAGTCCCTTTTGTTCATGGATATACTTTGAACTTAATCTTGAAATGTTTTTAAAATGTATTGCTTTATGTCAGCTGTTTCCTATCTACAAAATTTTAGCCTGCCCAAAAGTGGTGGAGGTTCTCTCCTATAGAAATATTACAGCTTTAGCTTTTATTATCTGGCATATAATCTGTCCTGAATTAATTTTATATATGGTGTGAAATAAAAATATGAAATTATTTTTTTCCTAAATGGGTATTCATTTGTTGCACTAATATTTGTTGAAAAGTTTATTTCCTGTGCTCCCCCCCCAACTCCCGTGGAATTAACTTGATACCACTGTTAAAAATCTTTTCACCACACTTCAAGCTCCACTACTCATTATTAGAATTGCAAGAGTTGCTTTTATTTTTTTTATTTTTTATTTTTTATTTTTTAAGAGTTGCTTTTAATTTATTCAGTTTTACTCTGGTATCATTTATTTTAAAATAACATTTTGAACGTTTGAAACTGTTAAATACTGGCAAATCTAAAGCCTGTTACTTTAAAAAATCTATCCTAAATGTATGAGTCTATTTCTGAACTTAATTGTGTTTCATCTATTATATATGTGTGCAATCTTATTCCATCGCTCTAATACTAATAATGCTTGCTGTTTGAATGACACTGTCAAGAAAATGAAAGGGCAAGCAACAGATAGGGAGAAGATGTTTGTGATATATACATTCAACGAAGGCTGTGTACCCCAAATATTTACACAGTTCTCATAACTCAGGAGTAAGAAAACAACCCAATAAAAGTAGGTAAAGGATTTTTAAAAGAAATGTAACAAGATATGCAAATAATCAATAAACATCTGAGAAGATGCTCAACATCATTAGTGATGAGAGAAATTTTGCAAATGAGCACCAGAGAGAGACCATGCACATCCAGTAGAATGACTACACTGAAAAGCTTGGTAATATCAGGTGTTGTCAAGGATGTGCATTTAGTTTTTGATATTAATCTTCATTAAATTTATTCTCAATGCACACAAAAGGTGCATTCAGTACCAGATCAAAGGCAGATTTGTTTTACTGTTTATATAGTAGTAATAATCAGTCTCTCATGGATTACCCTTGTGGCAACATTCTGAAAGTCAGATAAAAACTTTCTCTACCCAATGGCTTTACATTCCATAGCCAAGAGATGGAGCAAAATGGGCTTTCTTGGCTTATCCACAAAGAAAGTGTCAGTTTCTTTCTCTTCCTGTCCTTAGGAGGGAGAAAAATCTTCTCCCCTTGGAGATGGGATAGGAAAAATCTTGGATTCTCAGCTGACTTTTTAAAATAGTAACATACTTCTTCAGTGACCAGACAAGCTTCTTCATTTTTCTGCTTTTATAGTCTAGAGATGTCTCCAAGTCCGTGGGCTTCAGTTTTCACTAAAAGAAAAGCACTGTTAAAATAATTAAATGGGAGCCTATTAGACTGAGGCGGCTCTAAGGCCCCAAGTTCCTACGTAAGCAAACTGAACCCTAATTCAGAATTTTCATTTTCTTTTTAAAATTTTTACTTACTTATTACTTTTTTATAATTTCAGAATATTATAGGAGCATGCACATTTTGATTACATAATTTACTTTGATACACTTTAAATCAATGTTGTAAGTCATATGAAGGGCTTCACTATGCATTGCACAAATTAGATATGATTTACCCTATGGCTCCTCCTCTTCCAACCTATTTAATTCCTGTTGAGTTTCACTTTTGTATATGTACATAAGTGTTGCTAACTGCTTCTAATATATTCTTGAGTACACGTGGTGTTAGTTTTTCCATTCTTGCCATACGTCACTTAAAAGAACGGTCTTCAATTCTGTTCAGGTTGTTACAAAAATTATTAGATCACCACCTTTTTATGCCTGGATAGTACTATGTATTTCATGGTATATACCACAAATTATTAATCCACTCATGTATTGATGGGCATTTGGGTTGTTTCCAAATTTTTACAGTTGTGAATTGTGCACTACAAACATCCAAGTGCAAGTGTCGTTTTTATAAAATGTCTTTTTTCCTTTGTCTGAATACCTGGTAGTAGGATTTCTGGATCAAAAAGTGAGTCTACTTTCAGTTCTTTGAGATATTTCGACACTATTTTCCATAGATATTGTACTAGTTTTCAGTCCCTCCAGCAGTGAAGGCGTGTACAGAATTTAATTTTAATTTTTTTTTTTTTTTTTTTGAGACAGCTTCTCACTCTGTGGCCCAGACTGGGCTGTGACATCCTAGCTCACAGCAACCTCAAACTCTTGGACTTGAGTGATCCTCTTGCCTCAGCTCATGAGTAGCTGGGATTATAGGTGTGCAATAGCATGCCTAGCTAGTTTTTGTCCTTTTACTAGAGACGGGTCTTTGCTCTTGCTCAGGCTGATCTTGAACTTCTGAGCTCAAGCAATCCACTCGCCTTGGCCTTCCAGAGTGCTAAGAGTACAGGAATGAGCCACTATACCTGGCCCAGAATTTTACTTTGAAATGACCCATCACTGGAATAGCATTCACCGTGCCCACTGACTCAGAATTTCCCCTGTGCCCCTCAGCAGAGACCCCACGCAGCTTCTGGTTTGGATATGTCTGGTTCATGAATTGCTGCAGGGTCAAATAAACTCCAAGAAGTTTTAATTTGCCAGTTTATCATTTAACAAAACCTACATCCAGAGTTAGATAAATCTCTCTAGAATTTTCTTACTATGTGTACAGCTGTATATTAACTTCCCAAGTCTTGTCCTTAGCTCAAAATTTCATATTTTTAGCCTCAATTCTACAAAATCCAAAATATTTTCTCTATAGACCATAATATGGAACAATTGGAACTAATACTCTGCTGATGGGAATGTGAAATGATTGAACTACTTTGGAAAGATTTGAAATTTGTTTCCTTATTTTTATGGATTTAGAAAGCACACCCGCAGTTTTGCTACGTGGATATGTTGCTTAATGGTGACATCTAGGCTTTTGGTGTACCCATCACCCAAATAGGGTACATTGCACCCAAACCCCTTACCTTTCTCCCACACCCCCAACCTTTTGAAGGCTCTGATGCCTATTAGTCCACTCTGTATATCCATTTATACCCATTGTTTAGCTCCCATTTATAAATGAGAGCATGTGATATCCAAATTTCTCTTTGGAGAAATAATGGCCTCTAGTTAAATTTTTTTTTTTCTCATTCTTTTTTATGGTTGAGTAGTATTCTGTGGCATATACACCACATTTTCTTTATCCAGTCATCCAATGATGGACATTTAGGTCAATTCCACGACTTTGCTATTGTGAATAGTACTGCAATCAACATACAAGAGAAGATATCTTTTTTATATAATGATTTATTTTCCTGTGGGTAGAAGCCCAGTAGTAGGATTGCTGCATTAAATGGTAGATCTATTTTTAGTTTTTTTGACAAATATCTATAGTGTTTTCCATACAGGTTGTACTAAATTACATTCCCAACAGTGTATCAGCATTCCAATTTCTCTGCATCCTTGACATCTGTTGTTTTGGGCTTTTAATAGTATCCATTCTGACAGGTGTAAGATGGTATCCTACTGTGGTTTTAATTTGCATTTCTCTCCTGCTTAGTGATGTTGAGCTTTTTTTTTGGCCACTCGCATGTCTTCCTTGGAAAAATATTTATTCTTGTCTTTTGCTCCCTTTTTAATGGGGTCATTTGGGCTCTTTTCTTGTTTGAGTTCCTTATACATTGTGGATATTAGCCCTTTGTCAGATGCATAGTTTGCAAATATTTTCTCCCTTTCTGAGGTTCTCTATGTAACTCTGTTGATTATTTCTTTTGCTGTGTAGAAGCTTTTTTAGTTTAATTAATTCCCATTTGTCAATTTTTGTTTGTTGTGCTTGCTCAAAGGACTTAGTCATAAATTCTTTGCCTAGCTTAATGTCAAGAAGAGTTTTTCCTAGGCTTTCTTCTAGGATTTTTTAGTTTCAGGTCTTAAATTTTGGTCTTTAATTCAACTTGAGTTAATTTTTTTCTACACAATGAGAAATATGGGCCCAGTTTCATTATTCTGCCTATGGCTATGAAATTTTCTCAGCATCGTTTATTGAATAGGGTGTTTTTTCCCCAGTTATACTTTTGTCAACATTGTCAAAGGCCAAGTGATAATGGGTATGTGATTTATTTCTCAGTTTTCTATTCTAGTTCCATTGATCTTTGTGTCTACCTTGAGACCAATACCATCTGTTTTGGTAATATTGTAGCATGTTTTAAAGTTAGGTAGTGTGAATTCTTCGGCTTTGTGCTTTTGGCTTAGGATTTCTTCAGCTGTTCAGGCTTGCTCTTGGTTCTATGTGAATTTTAGGCTTTTTTCCCAATCCTGTCAAAGTAGTTGGTAATTTGATAGGAATGACATTGAATCTATAGATTGTTTTGGGGAGTATGCTCATTTTAACAATATTGATTCCTTCAATCCATGGGCATAGGATATAGATGTTTTTCCATGTTTTGCATTATCTATGATTTTTTTCATCAGTATTTTATAGTTCTTATAGTGGTTTTAATTTTTTTCTTTTTTGGTTAAATGTATTCTTAGGTTTTTTTTTTTTTTTTGTAGCCATTATAAATGCAATTAAGTTTTTGATTTGAATCTGAGCTTGGCCTGTATTAATATATAGAAATGCTAATAATTATTATATGCTTATTTGTTAAATCAGCTGATTTGTTAAAGTATTCTTAGGTATTTTTTTTTTTTTTTTTTTTTTTTGTAGCCATTATAAATGCAATTGAGTTTTTGGTTTGAGTCTGAGCTTGGCCTTTATTGACATATGGAAATGCTAATAATTATTATATGCTGATTTGTTTTGCTAACACTTCACTAAAGTCATTTATCAAATCTGGGAGTCTTTTGAAGGATTCTTTAGGTTTTCATCAGCTCATCAACAAACAGATATTTTGATTTTCTGTCTTCATATTTGGATGTGTTTTATTTCTTTCTCTTGCCTGATTGCTCTGGCTAGGACTTCCAGTACTATGTTAAATAGGAGTGTGGAAAGTGGGCATCCTTGTTTTGATCTAGTTCTTAAGGGGAATGTTTTCAGCTTTTCCCTGTTCAGTATGAGGTGGGTTGTGGCTTTGTTATCTAGGACTTTTATTACTTTGAGGTATATTACTTTAATGCCTACTTTGTTGAGGATTTTTGTCATGAAGGGATGCTGAATTTTATCAAATGATTTTCTTGCATTTATTTAGATGAGCATATGGCTTTTGTTTTTAATTCTGTTTATGTGGTAAATCACATTTATGAATTTTTCTATGTGGAGCCATCTTTGCATCCCTGGAATAAAATCCATTTGGTAATGGTGTATTATCTTTTTTGATGTGTTACCAGATTTAGTTTGCTCATATTTTTGCCTTTATGTAATGCATTTGCATTACGTTCATCAGGCATATTGGCCTATCCCAGTTTTTGTTGTACTGTTGTATCCTTGACTGGCTTTGGTGTTAGGGTGATATGATAATGGTTTTGTAGACTAACTTAGGGAAGATATCTTTTTCTTAGATTTTTAGGAACAGTTTCAGAAGGACTGATGCCAGTTCTTCTTGCATGTTTAGTAAAATTAACCTGTGACTATGTCTGGTCTAGGCCTTTATTCCTAGAGAAATGTTTTATTATCAGTTTAATTTTACCAAGCATTATTGATCTGTTCATGATTTCTCTTTCTTCATGGTTCAGTCTTGGGAAGTTATATGTTCATAGCTTTTCAATTTCTTCTAGATTTTCTAATTTGTGTGCATAGAGATGCTCATAGTAGTTTTTGATGATGATATTTTATATTCTATGGTATCAACTGTAATGTCACTTTCATCAGTTCTGCTCGTGCTTATTTGAATCTTCTCTTTTTTTCTTGGTTAATCTAGTTAATAGTCTCCCAGTTTTGCTTATCTTTTCAAAGAGTCCACTTTTCATTTCAATGATCCTTTGTAATTTTCTTTTGTCTCAATAACATTTAGTTCTGTTTTAATTTTTCTTATTTCTTTTATATGATAACCTGGGGCTTGGTTTGTTCATTTTCTTTCCTAATCCCTAGAGGTGCAGCATTAGATTGCTAATTTGAGATTTGTCTTTTTTTTTTTTTTTTTTCCTTTTTGAGATAGAGTCTCAAGCTGTCATACTGGGCAAAGTGCTATGGCGTCATAGCTCACAGCAACCTCCAACTCATGGGCTCAAGTAATTCTTTTGCCTCAGTTTTTCTATTTTTAGTAGAGATGGGGTCTTGCTTTTTGCTCAGGCTGGTCTTGAACCTGTGTGTTAAAGCTATCCACCTGCCTTGGTCTCCTAGAGTGCTAGATTACAGGCATGAGTCGACATCCTTGGCCTGTCTATGTTTTTGATGTAGGCATTTAATGTACTGCTTTTCTTACATCCCAGCAGTTTTGGTATGTTATGTCTCTATTTTCATTCATTCAACGAATTTGTGCATTTTTGCCCTAATTTCATTGTTTACTCAAAAATCATTCAGGAGCAGATTGTACAATTTCCATGTACTTTCATAGTTTCAAGATTTCCTCTTGGAATTCATTTCACTGTGGTCTGAAGAGATACTTGATATAATTTCAGTTTTTAAAAATTTGTTAGGACCTACTGTTGCCTAACATATGGTCTACCTTGGAATATGTTCCATGCACTGAGAAGAATGTATGTTCTGCAATTGTTGGGTAGAATGTTCTATAAATGTCTATTAGGTTCATTTGTCTAGAGTTTGGTTTAATTCCAAAGTCTTTTTGTTGGTGGTGATTTTCTGCTTAGATAATATGTCTATTCACATGAGTGGGATGTTTAAGTTCCCCACTATTATTCTTTTGTAGTTTATCTATTTTGCTGTTTAGTAGTATTTGTTTTATGAATCTTAGTGCTCTGGTCTTGGGTACATATATATTTAAGATTGTTACATATAATTGGTTAGTTTATCCCTTTATCATTATATAATGACATTTGCCTCCTTTATTGCTGTTGATTTAAAGTCTATTTTATCAAATGAAAGTATAGCTAGCTATTCCTGATCTCTTTTGGTTTCTACTTGTGTGTGATATCTTTTCCACCCCCTTCCTCTGAGTCTGTCTTTACCCAGTTGGTGGGTTTCTTGTGAACAGTATATGGCTTGATATATATATATATATTTTTTTTTATTCTGTTAGTATATATCTTATAAATGGAAAATTTGAAGAATTTAGTGAATTTATATTCAAGATTAATATCAATATGGGAGATTTTATTCCTGTCATAATGTTTATTATTACCTAGTTGCTTTGTAGTCTCAATTGTTTAGTTGCTTTATATAGTCTGAGAGATTTATACTGTTTTTTTTTTTTTTTTTTTTTTGAGACAAAGTCTAAACTATGTCACTCTTGGTAGAGTGCCATGGAGTCACAGCTCACGCAACCTCAAACTCTTGGACTTAAGTGATTGTTTTGTCTCAGCCTCCCAAGTAACTGGGAATATAGGTGCCTGCCACAATGTCTGGCTATTTTTTGTTGTAGTTGTTTAGCTGTTGTTTAGCTGGCCCAGGCCGGGTTCAAACCTGCCACCCTCGTTCTATGTGGCTGGTGCCATAACCACTGTGCTACGGGCGTCAAGGCATGAGATTTATACTCTTGTGTGCTTTTATAATGATGAGTATTGTCCTTTTGTATATATGTTTAGAATATTTTGAACATTTCTTATAAGGCCTATCTAGCGGTGACAAATTCTCTTTAGTTTTTGTCTGGGGAAGATATTATTTCTCCTTAACTTATGAAACTTAGTTTAGCAGGATATAAAATTCTTGGTAGGCAGGTTTTATTGTTTGTTTTGTTTTGTTTCTTTAAGAAGACTGAAAATAGAACCCAATCTCTTCTGGCTTATAAAGTTACTGCTGAAAAGTTCACTATTAATCTGAAGGGATTTCATTTATAGGTAATTAGAGGGTTTCTTATTGCTGCTTTTAGTTTATATATTTTTTCATATTAACTTTAGATAGTCTGATGACTATATGCTTTGATAAAATTTATCTTACAATATCTCTCAGTAGTTACCTGACCTTCATGTATGTGGATGTCTAAATCTCTAGACAAGTAATGTTTTCCTCAATTATTCCCTCAAATAGGTTTTCTAAACTTTTTAATTTACTTCATCTCTCTCAGTAATGCCTGTTAGGTTTGGACACTCTACATAATTCTATATTTCTTGAAGGCTTTCTTTATTTTTTTAAATTATTTTTTCTTTGTTTTTGTCTGACTGGATTAATTTGAAAGACCTATCTCCAATTTCCGAAATTCCTTTTTCTGCTTAATCTAGTCTATTGTAAAACTTTCAACTATTTTATAAGTCCTGGGATAAATTTTTTATTTCCACATTTTTACAAAAATATCTTTTTTTGAAATTTATCATTTATATCCCAATTTTTTTCTACTTTTCTTTGTGCTGCTTTTCAACTCTTTCTTGGATCTCATGTAGCTTCCTTAAAATTCATATTTTAAATTCTTCATTTGGCAACTCAGAATTTTCATTTTGGTTAGAATCCATTGTTAGGGAGCTCACATGATTCTTTGTGGGTTAAATAGCACCTTGCTTTTTCATATTCCCAGAATTATTATGTTCTTCTTTCTCATGAGGAAAAGCTTTTACTTATTACTTTTATTTTATTTGAATGGGTCTTCCTTCTCCCTTGAAGGACTGACTGTAATGTATGTTGCATGTGATGACTTCTCTTTGATTCTGTATACTTTCAGAGATCCAAAGTTCTGTGAGAGTTCCTTAGTTATAGATAGTCTTTATGTGGTTGTTTTATCAAGTGCTGATTGTAGTAGTGATGTACTAGGCTAATGAGCAGGCTCACTGCCTTCTGTAGAACCAGAATTACAGAGGTCTCAGGAAGGTTATCTCACCCACAAATGCTATCTATGTACTTTTATCAGGCTTTTTACTGGGTTATGCAGTTCAACTTTCAGGCCAGTAGGTAGTGATTATGGGTAAAAGCCTGCTGTGACAGAAGCAGATGGCCATGTACTTGACTTTTGCTTACTGAGGTGCTTTCTGTTATCTCAGGCAATGGGCCTGTCTGTGGAATGCCCAGTTCTCTGAGTTTCCTGTTTAGCTCTGGAAGGTGGGACAAAGATGGGCACAGCTGGGACAACAAGCTTATCCATGGATACTCCAATGATAAATGTAGACTTCAGCCTTTACTTTTTTTTTTTTTTTTTTTAATTAAAGTTAAACAATCAAATATCAGATGACCTAGAAGTTCCGGTCCTGAGTATTTACCTAAGAAGAATGAAAACATGTACCCCTGCAAAAACTAACACACACATATCACAATAGTTTTATGTACTACAGTAAAACACTAGCAACAAATTCAAATGTCCAGCAATAAAAAGTGAGATAAACAAATTGGGCATATTTATACAATGGAATACTACTTAATAATAAAGAGGAATAAAATACTCATGCACTCATTGTGTACATATCCCGAAACATCCTATTGAGTAAAAGAAGGATATGAGATATGATTCTATTGATACGAAATTTTGTAAAAAGTGAAACTCATTTTTAATGAAAGAAAGCTGGTCAGTAGTACCCTGGGACCAGGGGTAAGAGTGGAATTTAACTGCAAAGGGACTTGAGACTATTGGGTTGATAAAAATGTTCTATATCTTACTTGTGCTGGTGACATGTTTTGTCAATGAGCATTTACATTTACTAAAGGTCATTAAATTCTACAGTTAAAATATGTGCATTATATTGTTTGTAAATTTTACTTCAAAAAATTGATAAATCAAAAAAAGATGGCAGCTGAGTAGCAGCTTCCCTGCAACTGGGCACAGCGAGTCTGGGGAGACAAGACTCCAGACATCTCTGGCCGGTGGGATCTGCCTATGATAATCCCTTTGAGGATACAGGGAGCCAGAAAGGGACTTTTGGACCCCAGGAGGAGGACAAAAACAGTGGAAAATTGGCAAGTGGCTGTGTGTGTTCAATTGACCTAATCACGCCGGCAACCGTGAGTACAAGCAGCAGTGAGACTGCAAACTGGAAAGGCCTTACCTGTGAACTCTTTTGGTGTTCTTGGACTTGGGGCTCAGGTGAGCTGCCTTGGGGAGAGCTTGAGCAAAAGTGTGGAGAACTTTGGGCATTGTCTGGGGCCCCAAAATGAGCCACTGAGCTGGGCTCAGTGAAAGCCATTGTGTGAAAAAACTGCTCCAGTAAGCTCCGCCCTCAGGGTCCCAGAGCAAGGAATGGGCGGGACAAAGTAACCTAGTGACTGAGCAGCTTAAAGGCGGGGACTGAACTGCCTTACAGCCCTAATCCTTAGGGGCAGAGTGAGACTGTTTTGGCACACTGGAGCCTTGGGCTGTTGCCTTGGGTAGAGTGCCTTGAAGTCACAGCTCATAGCAACCTCAAACTCCTGGGCTTGGTGCAGCCCAGACCTCCATAAGAGCTGTACAGTGATCCCCAACTAGTGATCTGCACCCACCAGGGCTCCACATTTCCTGACCAGGAACTGCAGGAGCCACACAACCCTGCGTCCCCCCTCCTGTGTCCTCCCAGCCTCCACACTAGTTCATCCATCTCACCAGGGACTCTGGTAGCTGCGTGCCCTCTGGAGCCATCCCTGCCTCTGTGCAGAGCCCTTCTGGCCAGAGACTGCTAGAGCCTTGGGTTCCCTGTGCCAAAGACACTGGGCACCAGGCACAGAGAACTGTGCGTACTACCCCCAGCCCTGTTGGTGAACCCGGGTGTGTTGCACACCAGAGCTGCTTCCAAAACCAGAACTCCCTAACTACAGCAGCACCAAAGGAACTACACAGGGTCACTCCCTATAAAGATCCAGCAAAAATAGAGTGATCCTGCTGGGGTCTAATCTTGGAGAGACACCTCCTCAACTCTGAGGACAGCCAGAGGCAATGGTGAAAAGCAATCATGAGGCAAAATCAACAGAAAAACTCTGGCAATATGAATAATCAGAGTAGATCAACTCCCCCAAGGATCAAAGGGGCAGAAACACCACAAGACCCCATGCACAAACAAATAGCTGAGATGTCAGAAATTGAATTCAGGATCTGGATAGCAAATAAGATCGAATTAGAATTCCAAAGATTATCTCAAGAATTCAACGGATTCAAAGAGCAAATGA
>CAUYPK010018195.1:0-36908 GCA_963574355.1 Loris lydekkerianus | reverse complement strand
CCCTCCATCCCCGGGCCCGGCCTTCAGGAGCGCTCTCCATCTCTGGGTCCGGTCTTCAGGAGCACTGTCCATCCTTGGGCCCGGCCTTCAGGAGCGCCCTCCATCCCTCCTTCTTTCCCCAGCACTCACTATTCTGGTAATTCTGCTGGAAATGCGTGGAGCACCCCTGCGACGTGGAGAGCGCGTATAATGGTTACGGTCTGCTGCATATTTACTGCCTTGAACTGGAATTCCACCAGGGACTGTGACATGTGCTGCCTCCGCACCCTTTTCTCCTTCAACAACATCAAACTCCACAGTCCCTCCATCTCCCACACTGCGAAGGTGCTTCCTGGGGTTATTCTTCTTTACCGCAGTCTGGTGTACAAATACATCTTCCTTGGTGTCATTCCTGTTGATGAAACCGTATCCGTTTCTCACATTGAACCATTTTACTGCTCCCAAAACCTTTGTTGCGATGACCTTGTTGTCCCCGCTGGCAGGCGCCGCCGATGTGAGGCCGCCCGGGCCGCTGCCCACAGTGCTGGGCTTGGTGTGGACAGCGCTGAGGGCGGGGGCGGTGGCGGCTGCGGGGTCTCTGCCTCGCTGCTCAGAGCTGCGGTGATGGTGACGGGGCGGCTGCGGGGTCTCGACCTCGCTGCCCGGGGCTGCGGTGATGGTGACGGGGCGGCTGCGGGGTCTCGGCCTCGCTGCCCGGGGCTGCGGTGATGGCGACGGGGGCAGCTGCGGGGTCTCGGCCCCGCTGCCGGGGCTGCGGTGATGGTGACGGGGGCGGCTGGGGCAGCTGCGGCTCCTCCCGATGTATGATGGTAACTAGGCCGGTGGCGGCGCTGGGGCTGCTCAGGGCTCTCTGGGGTCCGCTCTCCGCTCCCGCTACCGATGGAACTCTCAATGGGAACTTTAATTGTACTTGGGGCCAGTCTGAAGATGTGCTGACCTTGCAAGTGAAATTTGCTACAAGGACTGTATCATAAGTTTTTATTTCACCCAATGAATCCATTAATCCTTACACCTGCAGTCACTTAAAAATAACCTGCAAGTTGTTTTTCCTTTTGACATTCTGCTTTGTACTCCCATCAGTGAAGTGAGCGCCGCACGCGTGGGGTCGTATACGCTCACCCACGGCACTGGGACCCGGTCTTTGTGCCTCTGTTTTTCTGGCTTAGGCCTCAGGGGGTGTTTGTTGGGTGAAAGAGACAAGTGGTGATTTTCCCAGGACACGCATCTAGTTAGAAAATAATATCCCATTAGAATTAATTAATTAATGGGAGTTGATACAATTAACAAATATTGAGTGGCAAATTCTACAGAGGTGCTAGTCTCTAATTAGCACTGTGGCTTCGGGCAGTACAGAGCCTCTTAGTGCCCCTTTCCTGACCAGTAAAACCAAGGCCGCACCTGAAACCTCTCTACAACTTATCTTTCAGGTTTACATTAAATTAACGTAAGTTTTATGTGTATGTAAAATATAACACACTGTCATGGGGAATATCTGAAACCTTAACAAACAAACATAAAGGCATCGAAATCATCTGTGGTTCCCAAATGTGATTAAAATATTAGTCGATTTTCTTTCCGACTGATTTTTCCCTGTAGGTTTGTTTTTTTAGTTGTAATCAATCAGAATATAAAACTTCAACTTGTTTTTATTTTCCCTCCGATGATAATATTTGGAAACAATGTTATAGTCCACATAGACTCTGTAATGATCACACGATACTCCATCACATGGAGCAACAGTAATTTACCCAGCCATTCCTCTATTTTTTTTTGACATTTAGGTTGTTTAAAAAATTTTCATTATTATAAATAACACTTCTGTGAACATCTTTATAAAGCCTTTTCTATATTTAAATCATTTTCTTTGGTTAGATTCCCAGAACAAAAATTATGAGGTCAAAGGGCATACATATTTTAAGGTCCACATTACTGCTTGCCAATTTGTCTTCCAAAACCTCTGCTAGGCGCTCTCCCACCCCCGGCAATATGGACAGGATATTCCCAACTTCTCCATCTCTGCTTTGGATGTTACATTAAACATTTCTGCTGGTTGGCTAGGTGAAGAATTATGCAATGTTTAATACTCATTTTTTTTTTTTTTGTTAACCATGTAGTTAAATATTTTTCTTCATGTTAAAGTTTGTATTCTTCTTGGAATTAGTTATTTCTGCCCTTTTTCAAGTAATTGATTTCGATGTTTATGGCTTTTTTAGCCATTTGTATGATATTTTTAAATAATAAAGTTATTAACCATTAATTCTATTTTTGCACATTCTTTTTCTAATGTCATTGATTTCCAACTTGGCCTTCAAGCTCACCGTAATTCTTAAATGGCGCAAGGACAACTGGCCTTTCTAGGTTTTTTCCTTCCATTGAATGCCAAGTTCAGAAGGACATAAGCCAGCAATACAGGAACCTGTGCAGTAAAGATGTTGGGAGTTTTAAATATCTGTGTGAGCCTGGCTTTTAAAAACCTTTCTTTCCTAGCCAAGGAATTCTTGTATGAATTAAATATGAAACCTCCATCCCTCACAAAGTAAACAGGTAATGATAAAGTCCTTGTCCTCATTACAAATCAGAGGGGAGCCTGCTCTCTGATCTCACATAAAACAGGTGACTCTTCAATTAAACATAAATTTTCAATTAAAGCACATCCCTCTGGGTGGCAGGTCGCAGTTCCCACCCCGGCTGGGCAGAGCCTGCATGGGCAGCCTCTTGGCATCCAGCTGCTACGGGCGAGGCCAGGCTCCCTGGCGATCCCCGGAGTGTGGGCTATCCTGGCTGCCCGGGGAGCCTAGGTTTGGATAGAGAGGCTCACAACCTTGCCGGGACGCCCACTGAGCAGGGCAGAGCCTGAACCTTTGAAAACCAGGGGAGGCTTGCTCCTTCTGACCCCGTGGCCCTCAAGTCTCGTCAGCTCAGCATGAGGCTCTCAGGCTACTTGAAAACAGCACCTTGCGGGAAAAGATCCAAGGGCTGTGGGATACTTGGGGGCACTTCACAGTACTCAGGCCATGCCAGCCTCTCTTCATTCTTTTCAGCAACAGTGATTTGAAAAGATACATGTTGATCTCTGTAAGATTTTTTTTAAGTCTTGTAAACTTACAATTAAAAAAAAAAAAAAGATTTTAAAAAAAGTCTTGTTCAATAATCATGTAAAGTGGAATTATCTAAAACACTTGCTGTCTCTCCTACCCCTAACCCAGGGACCTTCCCAGAGGGAACCCCTGGCATCGACTTTCTGCATGATCTTCTGGACAAATGCACACCTGGAAATACAGCATGGGTGTGCATGGGGGTGCACACGTGTGTGGAAATGTTCACGTATGTGCAGCAGTGCAGATGTGCCTGCAGGCGTGTGCATGTGTGTGTGTGCATGTACTCATCCGTGTGTGCACGTGTGCATGTGTGACAAGGAACAGGCTGTGCGTATCCTGCAGCTTGACTTTCCCACTTAGCCCACATGGAGACTTTTCCACTTCTGCACATCCAGCCAGACCTGGTCCTGTTGTGGCTCCGATAGGAATTAAAAGTCCAGGTTAGGTGAGGAACAGACATACTTTGGCACAAACAGGGAACGTGGGGTCTAGAACTTACTTGGGTACTGGGCCCCTGTGACCAGCACTTACTTGGGCACGGGACCTCTGTGATCAGTCATTTATTTTTTGCATTTTAATTTTCTTGCCTCTACAGTGGCCCTAAGTGTCCTTCCAGCTGTGTGAATAAAGGTTAAAAACACGTGCTTGATGGAAGAGTCAAGAGAATTTAGAGACTTTATATGAAGAAGAAGAAAAATACTTTGGTGTTTACTATACAGAAAGTAAGAATTGTGGCAATCCCAATGTGCCATTTGCTTCACATCGATAACGTGATATTATTGCAGGTATCTCAAAGTGACTTTGAAATTTAGGGATCAGTGACACCTCATGCCACTCATAAGGGAAACAGTCTGATCCAGAGTTCAGAGCCAGACAGGGAAGACTCAGAGGACCAGGGTGCAAGCCAGGACCTCCTGCTGACTGCCTCGTGTGGACACTCGCCACTCCCTGCCTCAGCTTCCCCACCCTCGTGACCAGAATGAACAGCACGTATATGAAGATGTGTATGTAAACTGCTGTCATCAAGGAGGCGAGTTTGAACAATTGTAGGGAGGAGGAACTGAAATTGACCACTGACCCTAAGTCTCCTCTAAAGGAGCGGTGCTGGAAAAGCTTTAGCAACCTGTTTGCTGTGCCAGACATACTTGCCTGCTCTTTGTGACCAGGTCCCAGGGGAGACACATTATAATGAGGAGAAGGTCTGTGTCCAAAATGCCCAGCACCATGTCCCCCTTTGCTGACTCAGAGCACTCTTGGCACAGGCTAGAACATCACTAGGTCAGGTGGGAAGGATTGGCCGGGTGCCCTGTGGCCAGCCGTGCAGCTGGAGGCAGGTGGGCATCACCCTGCAGCTCCAGGCGGGTCAAGGCATCTTGGATTCTCTGCCTGTAGTGCATAGAGGATTCTAGGGTGGGGCAGAGGACTGGTAGACCTCCTCTTGCGGATCTGCAGTGATGGAAGTGCCCAAGCAGAGAACCTCTGGACATCTGCCTACGGTTTGCACTGCCCCGTTTGTGGGCTTGGTCCTCTCCTGACCTAGCACCCCAGGGAGCTGGACAAGGGTGGTCTGGGTGCATCCTGGAAATAGCTGCTGTTTCCATTGGGGCTGTTCTTTGGCATCAGTGTTGATTTCCCATTCTCAATGTTCTTGTGATCATTTAGAAGGAAAAAAAAAAAAGGGGGGAAACAATGTTTATCTTCAAAATATTCTGTTGTATTTAAAGGAAGTCCAGTTGGAAGACGAGAAGAGCTAACACAATTTCAAAAGGAAACAGTGTGGAAAATGCATTCAAACAAGTCATTTTAAAAGACTAATCAGTCCTCAGTAGGCGCCTGAACACAACGCATGTACTTACATATGTATCTGAAGTTCAACAAGTAAAGGTGCAGCCTGCTCTACCATGAAGGTAGTTTGTTTGTTTGTTTGTTTGTTTGTTTGTTTCTTTCTTTCTTTTCATTAAATCATAGCTGCATACTTTGATATGATCATGGGGCATCATACACTAGCTTCATCTTTCTTTTTTTTTTTAAATATGACATCACATCAGGTAGTCAAAGTTGAGCCTGAATAAAAGTGTGGCATTTGAGATTCAACAATGCTCATCTACAGCAGGCTGATGCTTGTTTAAAAAGATCTCCTTCTTATAAAAATCTCCTATTTAATTAAGAAAAACTAATATCAAAGCAGTTTTTGCATTTAAAATTCGTGTTTAAACTTCTCCTAGATTAAGTGAGCTTAAACAGTTGCGATTCCTGACTTTAACAGCATTATAAAATACATTAGAGATTGAGAGGATAAAATTCTGCCATGTTAGGTTATAACCTAACTGCTATTTGCAGTTGTTAGGAGTACTAATGGCCCAGGGACAAGATTTATTGTCACAAAGACATTCTGCTTAACATTAGCCTTGTCATTCCATTAATAATGACTGCTTATGAGCCATCTCGCTGGCATCTTTGTTGTCCTGAAAACTTAAAACTCACAGCACAATTCTTTACGACGTGTTACATTGCCCCCTCTGGGTATTTCTGACCATTATTCCATTTGGTTATATTCAAAACTGCTGCCTCCGGAGAGAGCATTAGGCCGACCTTTCACCTTCCAATATTCTTGGTTCAAATGGCGTAATAACATGTAGTGAATATTTACAAGCACACTTACACTATAATAGAGTACTGCTGTGAACATTAGCACATATTTTCTGCTCAATCAGGCTTTGATATAGAGCTTGCCCTGCACCCCAGAGAAAATGCAGTCCCCAGTAAGCCGTGCTAGTGAAACACCCTTGAACCTAATACAGCTTACATAACATACGCTGACTAGATGCAGATTAGCAAGGCGACATATTCGGGGGAGACACTGAGTTCCTGGGATGCCTCATGTCATCAGAGCCTTCCTGACAGGTGACTCCAGGCTGCGGGCGGGAGCCCTTCACCCAAGGAATTCCGAATGGAAAAGAAAATTAAAGGCACCTGGTGGCCTTATGACCTGGGCTTTTACATTTCTTAGTTCATTTTTTCCCTTTTATTAAAAAAAAAAAAATCCCATAATAATGAAAAATAAAACATTAAAAAAATGAGAGTCTCCTATGTGTGGGGTAAATTGCAATAAACACCTCCTCTGCGCTGCCCAGTCTTACCCAGCTGGACCCCTTCCCCTCTAGCCACGCCCCCTGTGAAGCCCAACCAAATAGTGAGAAATGGCTCCCTTCACTAGCTCCGCCCCTCCATATCAGCCCCGCCCTGGGGGAGCCACGCCCCCTCAGCACAGTCCCCATCACCTGCTCTCGGAATCCTGATTTCCCATTTCAGCCCCTTGGTCTCCACCATCCCCACTCCCTGGCTTCTCCCAGGCCCCAGGGAGTGGGGAGCAGAGCAAATACAGATGAGTTCTCTTGTTTTCCTTCTTACCTACTATTTCCTCTTGTCTTCTGGAAGAAGAGAGGGCTAGAACTTTTTTCCACAGAGTGTGAATGGAGGACCAGAAAGACTGTTGGCTTTGTGCAACCTTTGGTTCTGGGTTCTGGTGCAAATAGCCAGAGAAAGGGTGAGAAAGGGTGTTACATCTCTGATGAACACAGATACTTGTCTGTCCTTCTGTCTGATTAGAGTTTTCTTTTTCTTTTTGCAGAACTAGCATAAATAAGAATATTGGATTTTGGACAATTTCTGCCTCGCATTCAGGAGGTCAGAGGCTTCTAATAAGATTCCTATAATTCAAAGGAACCTCCTTGGAAGGTCGGCCATCAGCAGTAATTGCATAGCTGCCAGGAGGCCTGTCTGTCATGAGTTTCTGGGAGATTTACACTTAAATTTATCAGTGCCGCAGGGGTCCTGATGCCTGGCCTGCGGCTGGGGCCCCCACTTCTGTGTTCCAACCCTGTCTTCCCACTGAGAGCCACAGCCTAAGGTGGACTTGGAGGTGGAGGTTTTCTGCTCTTGTGGGCCAGTGTTTGCAGGCCTGGCTGTGGCTTGGATTGATGGGAATTCACCTGTTGTCAGTGGGACAAGCCTGACAGCCTTCAGCTGGTGTCCAGCACCACGTACTGCACCTGTAAGTGTCTGATAAGTACTCTCTGGTGATCCAGCTCGCCCCATTTGTGCTGCCAGTTATCAGTAGGAATGACATAGTAATGGGACACAAGGCTGCCTCCTCTCCTGGGAATTGTTATTTATGGTAGGGGCTTGTTACAATGCAAGTCATTAAACAGATTTAAATTTACCACCGGTTAAGCCATGCATCCCCTTAAACAAACATGTATAATGAAAGCTTGATATAACATGCTTGGGTTATAGCATCAACCTGTCTCCTGGTTTTATTCTGGGTCACTGTGAAGATAGGGTGAACTGTCACTACTTAGTGGGAATTAAAATCTCTAATTTCATCAATCAGAAATGGTAAAGAGGAAATAACAACAGACCCTTCAGAAATTAAAAAAATCCTTAATGAATATTATAAAAATCTTTATTCTCAGAAATATGAAAATCTGAAGGAAATTGACCAATACATGGAAGCACGCCACCTTCCTAGACTTAGCCAGAATGAAGTGGAAATGTTGAATAGGCCTACATCAAGTTCTAAAATAGCATCAACCATACAAAATCTCTCTAAAAAGAAAAGCCCATGACCAGATGGCTTCATGTCAGAATTCTACCAAACCTTTAAAGAGGAACTAGTACCTATATTACTTAACCTTTTATATTTGTTTGTTGAAGAATCAGGAGAGTCAAATGTCATAGATATTTCTTTTGCTGCATGCTGATGGCTGCCTCAAAAGAGAAAAACCAGAAATGACTTATTAACATATTTAGATAATTAATGACACGGGCATTTTCATTGGCACAGAAAAAATTTAGTCAATGAAAAGGCCATAGCTTTGGAGGCAAACATAACTGGACTTCAGGGTTTTTTTATTTGTTTGTTTGTTTTAGGTATCCTGTGACCTGAGACAAGTTAATTTAATTACACTGAATCACAAAATCAGTGTTAAAAAAATGAAGACAAAAACTCACATAAACTTGTATATAACATATAGACATTCCCAATATTTGCATTTTTTCTCCTTAAATAGCTTTCTTCTAGCAAAATGTGGTTCAGCACTTAAAGACTGCCTATTAAACATGGTATGCTGAGAAGAAAAACAAAGAAAACACTAAGGAATACATGTCCTTCACCAATTCTTTAACATCTCTGAGTCTTAGTTTTCACATTTTTCTAAGAAAATCATATCCCTGAAAAGCAATTATAGAACAAAAGATAAGAATAATTATGATTCTCATGATCTTTATTCAGATATTATTACTCATAGAGCTTGAGGAAAAAATGTTGGAAAAGCCAGGTACTTTGATTATTATAGGGTAGTCATGTTTCATACAGGGCCTATTAAATATCAAAAATAAACACTAAAGATAAGAGATATTTGGAAAGAAATATTATTCCTTTGGAAATTCCTCTCTTCCACAAATGTAAGATGATTTTGACGTTTTCTTAGATTGCTTTTTCCGAGAATTGTTTTGTATAGATACATACCTAAATAATCCTTAGCTATCAGTATGGAAATTTGTTTGCTCTCTGAGCTATAAATGATGCTCAAAGGCCAATCATTCTGTACAAATGTCACCATTCTCAAGATTGATTAAGCATTTCTCCAACTTGTAACAAATTCTTAAGTCAGTAATACTAGGAGGCATCATGCACATCAAATATACTAGCATAGTGCTCACAAAATCAATAAACGGTAGCCTGGTGGGTCTTGTTATGTCTATTTCATTGATTGGGTTTTTATTATATCTGTAATTACAGTTCAAAAACACAATTTGATCATCTTTTAAAAAAGTATTAACTCTTAAATTATTTTAACCCTTAGGGCCTTGACTTTTTATTTTTTCTGTTATTCAATAATTTAACCTGTATTTTACACAGAAAAAAATCTAAAATAGATGACTAAGCCTCAAGAGGACCCTTCTCCATGTGCACAGGCTGCCGCGGAGACTCTTAGCCACAGCTGTCAGAAAGCTCCACTGACCACACAGAGAAGTACCTCAACAGGCTCCTTTCACACAGAACTTCATGGGAATGGTCAAAGGATTCATTGAAGTTTATTTTTCCCTCACTCTCTAATGAGAGCTGTGCTTAGGTACAAAAACCCTAGCATGGGAGAGATTTCCTCAGTGCCTTACTGACAGCAGACTGGTTAGTCATCAGTGGCGTGGCTGGCTCTATAAATGGCAAAGCTTCAGTTTTACTCTTCCTCTGGTTCTCCTGCTTTTTCTCCCACAAGAAATGGACAGTTAAGAATATCTGCTCTGTTTTCCAATACTATTCCTACCATTTCATACATTGGCTGGAATTCATTTTAAAATACCTCATCATGTGTTATGTAGGTGACAGCTGCTTTAGATATAAACAGTTACCCTATTTATAGATTCACTCCAACATTCAGCAAGTACCTAATTTGAAAAGGGTCACTCCCGGTAGTAGTTGTTTTTGTTGTATGTGGAATATCATAACTTTGAATTAGTGAATAGTTGAATTCATAGTTGAATTCATAACTTTGACCAACATTGAGGCTCTATGACTTAGCTTAATATATTTTTGAAATTATAGTATTGTTGGTAAAATTAGTGGTTCAATGTGTATGTCTATGGATTTTAGAGGTGAGCTTTCTTTGGTAAAAGCAGTGCTATTTAGAGATGTGGTCAGCTTAATTATTTCAGAGACAGTCTCTGTTGTCTGATGAGCAGCATATAAAATCCTAGCAAGCCATTTTACAAAGACACTTTGGGCTAGTGCCCAAGGCTTGGTTGCGCAATGTCCTTATCTCCAGCCATTGGTCTCAGGAATATCGTCACATCTACTGCAAGTGACCTTCTCATACAGAAAATGGCAGTAGCACTGCAAAGATGGGAAATGAAGGTTTCATTCATTTTAGAGAGTAAGTTGTTTGAAATGGTTTGTGCTTCTTTGCTAAGAAAAGATTGTTTAATATATGTCTCTATGGGTGGTAGAATTTGATCTCATGCCTGCATTCATTACCTGGTTGGAAAGTATGGAAAGTAGCAGCCACCACCAAAGTACCCTAAAATGTATACATGACTAAGTTTTCCCAGGTCACTTTGTGATACAATGTCTCGCCCTTCTAAATGTGTCCTTGATCACATGACAATCTCTGTAAGGTAATTACTCTTTGGTTTCCATGGAAGACTTCTCCCATAAGCATGGCCCCATGTTGAGTGGCTCTGTAAAGCCATATGGCTCACTGGCCCTAGACCAAGTGTCCTGTGTTAAAATCATGTTGTGTCAGCTCTCTTTGGGATCCACATGTTTTCTGAAAGGATGTAAAACCTTTTTGGCCTGAAAAGTCAATTCTTGCTTAGGGCTAGAAGTTCAATACACATCTCCTTACCTCATTTGAACAGTGATGGATAGTAGCCCTCTATGTTCACACCCTACGTGGGGCATTGCTGCTTTATGGTTCATGTCCAACATTTCAGAGGAGAACTCATTGTGTGTGTCCATTCTCTAAATTCTGTTTTACAAATTACCTGGAAATGATTCATCAAGTGATGTCACATATATCCACAACAGATAATCGCATCTTAATTTTGAATCATGCATGCCAGAGCTTAAGAAAAAAAAATCCCTAAAAAAAAATAATAATCCTGAAACATGAAATTTGCATCAACTGGTCATTGGATATGAGCTGCTCCCATGAAAAAGGTATGATTTGACACAAGAAAGTTTCTTCCTGCCAAAAACAATTCCTGGAGAGAGACTTAGTGACAAACTGCTACAGCCAACTCTTGCAGGAACTTGAAGAATAAATTACTATAGAACTGAGTGGGAATCAGAGTGGCCTATCACAGCATCACCTTCAAGTCAGTTGCACGCTTGGACTCTTCTCAGTATTAGTCCTTTCCTTGACCTGAGGGAGTTCTCCTGGTCTGCACTTGACTTGGTTTCAATTTGCCCTTGATTCCCTCAGGCTAGTATAATGGTTCAGGTTCCACCTCCTCTCATCATGAGCTCATGAACATGAAGGTAACACCATGTATCAATAGAATAGTTGAGTGTCCTTTTCCAGCTCAGCAATGATCCAGACTTCCCACAGCACTAAGTAACTAAGGGAAATGTGCAGGAAAACCACTTCTGAAGGAAAAGAATGTATTTTATTTTCTTATAATAATCGCCGCCTCCTCCAAAATGTAGACAAGATCAAAAGGGAATCAACATGTCAACATGGACACAAGTATTCTGTGGAGTAAGAGGTGTTGAAGGGCAAAGAATGGATTAAATCAAAATTTCAAATGACTTAGTAAGTAAGAGCATGGCCAAGTGAGAAAAGGTGGTCAGAGAGCGGTCAGCAACCAGGTCAGCATCATAACGAAGTGAAGAGAGGAGACTGGTGGAAAAAGATGTTCAAGAACATGTTAGGTTGTTTCAACAGGGTATTTCTGTGAAACCAGAGAGAATACAGGAGAAGGGACTAGACTTATCAAAGCACCAGACAGAGTGACTTTAGTTATACTCAGGGCTAGGCAATGGTCACGGGTAGTATTCACCTGAGAGGCGTTCCCAGACCTCCTTTGCTTTACATGATTCCACATTAATGTAACTCATGGGCAGGGAAAGCAAGAATGTTCCTGATAATTACAGTGCTAATATTTTTGTAAAAAATTAATAGTTTGAAAAAGCAATACTGTTCCAAAATTCTGAACAACATTTTTAAGTTTGGCCTTTTACTTAAATCACAGGCAGGGCTATCCTATCAATTTTCAAGTCATAACAACTCACCTTTCATTCTAATTGCTATTAAAATGTAAGTTTCCACCTGGAAGACTTCTCTGATAATATTTTTTTTGCAGTTCTATTTAATCTGAGCTTACATATGCAATGACATTCTATACCAGGGCTGGTGTAGAAATCTGCTTCTTAATTCTCCTCATTCAGATCACCAAGCCCACAACTTGGCCAATAAATTTGACGCCAGGAGACTATTGCAAAATAAGAAAATGGCAAAGATGGCATGGTTTGTCACTGAAATGACATCCATTTTTAGTGTCATGACCATATCCCATTCAAAAGAGTACACACTAAAATCAGATGTCCTCTTGAGTGAACACTAGTCATCTCTCAGACTCTGTTGAATTCATTCATATCTATATCTGTATCTACCAGTGTGAAGATATGTAACTATATCTCTATAATAGATACAGCTATATCTACAGAAATAGAAATAAAGATATAAAAGAGCAGGGGCTACCCATCGCCTTTAAATCCAAAGGCAATGATCTTCACAGATTTTCTCAATGCAGAAGAACATCCCTGGGGAGTGGTCTATAAATGGAAAGGCAAGGCAGTCACAGTATTTTACTCAGAGATATCAGTGTTTATTTTTAAACAAAACAGAAAGCTCTCAAGAACCATTACTTTTCTGTTAAAGACAGCCAAACTTCACCCACTCCTTTTGGAAGCTGTGATAATTTTCATAGTGCTCTCCATCATTTCAAAAAGAATAAAATATAATAAAGTGCTGCTTTTACAAACACAAATTTTATAGAAGCCTCTGGACCGGCAGTGTTGGAAATTCTTCTCTCAGGGGAAGTAAATTTAAGTGGAGCCGCACTTGAGTTCAGTTTGTATTCCCCTCTCAATTACCGTCAACACCGCTGAATCAGGAGAGACACCAAAATTCCTGAGATAGCTGTTCAAAAATCTAAAATAAAAGAAGTGTTATTTCTGACAGAGGTGAAAGAAACCTTGATACAAGAGGGACAAAATCTCTGGAGGGAGGGAGCTCAGGGCAGGAGATAAGGAAATAAAAACTTCAAATACCCAAAGTAAGATATTCACATCAGAATTCTTGTTTAGGGCTGCAAATATTTGATGTGGTTTTCCTTGACTTAAGATACACAGTAATTATTTAAACAGGTATATCATAAATAACCCAGATGATTATCACATGGGAAAGGAATAGCCAGTTGGTGTAGTATTTGGGGGAGCTGTTCGTTCTTGCCTGATTGGAGCACTCTCCCCAGGCACCACCGAAGGGTAGAGTCCCTTGTCATGGTTCACTGCTTACGAATGCTGCAGGTGACCACCACATCGGCATTTAATGGATAGGATATCCACTTATAAGATATCCAATAAGATAATTTTAGAAGACACAGACATGTCTCTCACCAGCGGACTGATCATGGCTAGGGCTTCCAGTTTTCAGTGAGTTAAGAAGCATTTTTACTAATTAAAATTGTGAAAGTAAACGTCAGAGCCTGTTGCTAGATCTAAGTAATTGCACAAAAACAGTCCATGCAAAGATAATAGAGCAACTGATATTTATGGAACTCCATCTTTTCTATAAGTGTTGAAATTTAATAGTCAAAACTAAGTAATTAGGGGTGAACTTACTCATTTCTTACTTATCTTCAAACCCTAAGAAAGACCCACAGTCCTAGCTGATGAAACTTTCAACTATTTTTCAGAAGCCGTAAGGTGCCATTGCGAGGGTTTTATAAGTGCACTGCTCACCACAGCTCTGGGAACACTCAGGGGAGCATCATTACAGTGGCCCAGAACATGCATCTTGATGCATCGTTTCTAGTCTGGCAGCACTGCTCTGCAAACTCATTCTGGTTTGCAGGTGTCAGGAGCACTGCAAACTTCCCTCTGTTGACCGCGGTAGGTCTGAATTGTGTCTACACGGCAAGGATAGGAGTCTGTCAGATAACAGAACCAGGCTTGTCTAATTACAGAAAGATTTTTGCTAGTCTCCACATTTTTTTTATCCACATTTTATAAATTGATCCAACAAATGAATATCAGATTTGTCATAGTAAATGCAAACTTTACAGTCTGATTCTCAATCCTATTCTGTAACAATATGGATGTGCTAATTTTACCTGAGTCCACAGAGGGCATTGTGCTGAAAACTGAGACCTAGAGCTGAAACTGACTGAGGCTTCAAGAACTACATTAACACATATAAACGTGCAAAGAGTGTGGAGTTAAGTCTTTTGCTGAGATAGGAATTTTCTGTGAGCCACATTGAGGTTGACTCCTAGTTCTGCAGGTTGCCACGTCTATGACCTTGGACAGACATCACCATAAACCTCAGTTTTTTGCTTTATAAAATGTATTTGTCACCAAATGTACCTCATTAACATAGTACTTTGCTTATATGTTCAATTGGTGTTACCTAAAAGATATTTTAACCAATGATTAAAAAAAAAAAAAAAAAGAAAGAAAGAAAGAAAAAGCTGCTAGCTGGGCCTGATGGCTCACTGTCATTCTAGCACTCTGGCAGGTTGAGGCAGAAGGATTGCTTTAGTTCAGGAGTTCATGATCAGATTGAGCAAGAGCAAGACCCCATTTCTACTAAAAATAGAAAAATTTTCTGGGCCTTAGGGCAGGCCACAGGTAGTCCA
The DNA here is from genome assembly GCA_963574355.1 of Loris lydekkerianus. Taxonomy (NCBI): domain Eukaryota; kingdom Metazoa; phylum Chordata; class Mammalia; order Primates; family Lorisidae; genus Loris; species Loris lydekkerianus. The sequence goes on along the minus strand of CAUYPK010018195.1, from coordinate 22,386 downwards.
TCCTGCTTGGGAAGCTGACACACGGGGATCACTTGAACCCTGAAGTTTAAGGTTACTGTGAGCTAGGCTGATGCCACTGTGCTCTCGCTTAGGCAACAAGAGTGAGTCTCAGTCTCAAAAAAAAAAAAAAAAAAAGAGCCAGACTTTGGATTTGAACTCACCCATATATAACAATCATAAAGGCCCTAGTGACAGTGAGAAATATGGATAGAAGTGATGGCTAATGGATGTTTCTCTACAACCCGGCCCCTTTAAGTTCCACATCAAGAACAAAATAACAGGCCACAAACACGGCGGCCCTTCAATAACATGAAGGTGAGCAGCTCGCAGGTGGGCAGAAGGGCCGCTACGGTGCAGGGAGGCACAATGGGAGGAAACATGAAACAGCTGTTGATCACATCACGGGGAAGTGGTAACAGCAAACAGGCAGCGCTCGCAGGGACCAAAGAAGAGGGGGCTCAGAGGAAGGGAGACAACGGGGCTTCCCAGGAGGTAAATTCGCTGAGCCCCAGACAGCAGGAGGCTGGGCAAGCCAACTGAAGGGTTTCCCCTTGTACTCTGGCTTGGGGGACTGCAAAAGTCAGGCGGTCTTCTCTCTCTCTGCGGTTGGCATAGAGATCCAGGCAACGTCTCCTAAAGACCACCCAGGAGAGTGAAAAGAGGAGAGGCTGTGTACTTTTTTTCTGATAGCTCCGCCACCTACCAGCTCGGTGAACTTGGGCAAGTCACTTGCCCTCCCCAGGTCAGTACGTGGTCTGTGAAATGCAGTGACACTGCCACCCCAGCAAGCAATCAGCGTCAGCATCCTCCTCTGCTTTCCTTCCCATCTCCGCGTCATCTAACATTTAGCATGTTTGTGATTTTTTTTTTTTTTTTTAATTTTAAAGCAGGATCCAGCTCTTAAAACACCTGGGAATTACTAGGGTAAATCTGTTGCTTCTTTGCCATGGGAGACAATTCCCTTTCTCTGTAAGTGACACTGGGAAAAGCCTTACCACCTATCACCCTGACACAATCATTTCAGCTGCAGCAGAAATTGTTCCCATTCTTATCTTGGGATTACTTTTGCTCTGGGAAGCTCCCTAGAGCTTCAAAATTCTTGGTGCATTTGACGAATTCTGCTTTCAATCCAGATCCCAGATGCAGACCTTTATTTATTTATTTTTTTTAAAAAATATCCCTGGTCGCCCAACTTCAAGTCTTTTAAACCTCAAAGGAAGCCTGCTGTCATTGGTTTTGCCCTTATCCAAATCTGCATATACTTCCTGACCATAAATTAAGTCACAGATAAGTTTGGAGCTGCCAATCAACCCGGGATTCATCAAGCATTTTAAACTGCTGGTGCTGCAGCAAAGCCAGTGCGTGCCACAGATAACGGTATCATTTGCATAGTTACAATCAGTTACTGATAGAATGCCTGAGAGGCAGGGGGGATGCAGCAAGTGCAAAGTCACTTTCACATCTGCATTCATTTCGGTTCTAAATGGAGAACAGAGGACTTCACAGAAAGGGGCAGCGCCTCCTGTTCAGCCCGAATCAGCAGAGCCTGCGCCTATAGAGCATTCCAACTCTTTGAAAGTGCTTTGTGATCTTCCTATGAGCTGTTCTTCTCCACAATGTTTGACATAGCTACTAGGCATTATTATCCATAATTTAGTGAAAGGGAAGTGAATCAAAAACAGGTTGAATGACTTGTTCAACACCGCGGGTAGTCACAGCCCAGGCACAGGAAGCACCTACAGCTTTGTGCCGGCTCCCCATCTGTTGTGAAGCCCCACCAGCCACGTTTCCTACCTGTATCCAGTAATTAGCTAAGCTGAGTGCCGCCAAATGAGGATGTTTCACTGAATTTTTTTCCCAGCATTTCCTCTCTTTTGAACTTACTCATTTGACTTGGAAAACGTTATAAAAATAGCCTTTCCCCCTTTCTGTCCCCTCAAAGAAACAGGAATGATAGAAAGGAGAGCTAGCAGGAGTTCATTTATTCCAGGGATTGAGAACACAAGGGGTTAATGTTTCTAAATGCTGTGGCTGTGGCTGGTGCTGTAAGGGAGGCTGGTAAGCCTTGAGAGAATTGTGCTCTACTTAAATGACAAGTACCAGGATCTGATTGATATTCTCTGTAATGTTTTCCCCAGTTGCATGGTTTTTCCTTGGCACCTGTGATTTATGGAATATCCCTATATTAATTAGGCATATGCTAGTATTATGGAGAGAGAAGCAATGAGACAATTCTCTAGCACTTTATTATATAATACATACAGTTTATCGAAAATACATGATTTTGGAAGCTGGGAGAAAAGGTTAAATACTTTCTTTGGGTATCATAATGGAGAACATTGTCATGAATAGAAAGCAATCCCCTCAATATAAAAACAAAAAAAGTAACTTCTTTAGTAGAATAAAAATAAGTTGAAAACCACAGCAATCCCTGACTCAGCAAACATAAGCGGTTGATAAATGCACCTGCTACCCTGTCTGAAGCTGATCCAGCCTTTTCAGGGTGGCCTTATCAAGTTACAATCTTGTTGGAGAGTAATGAACACGAGCAAAGACGCTGCCCCTCAATTGCTCATCCTCAGAGTGCCGTGCACGGCTTGAGGGAGAGCAGGGGCTGGGATAAATCAGTGCTTTGAACCTCCTGATAATTGGTGCTCAAATCTCAGAATCCGGGTATTATTCTTGGCTTAAGTATCTGCCACATGGCTAGACAGCTCTATACATTACTATGCTGAACACAAAGGGTGCCGTGTTCATCCTTGCAGAGGGCTGTCTCTGTCTGAACCTGATCCAGGGCATGTCAGTGAGCAGTCACTTTGTACCTCAGTTTCTCCCATGTTTAATAAGAATGACAGTCACTTCTGAAGAAGGCAATTGAGAGCATACACAAAGGGATTTTACTTTTAGTTAAAGTGCTACATAGATATAAAAGCAAACCTACATTTCACAGAAAGTTAGCTATGTCAATAACACCTACTTGTACATGAACTCTAGATCCATTACAAAGAGCATTTCTAAATATCACAGAAGCCTGCAGAATGCGTGGCTCAGAACGACCTGTGTATGCAGCGATGATGCAGGGGTGGGGTCTCTACTTCTGGGACCAGATAGCTTAGCTCCAATGGCCCTATTTAAAATATTTCAGCAATTTGTAAGAAACCCAAAGACTGACTCCTCCTTCAGCCATCTCTTAGTCTTGTTTAGTCCTCAATCAATTTTTTTTAACATAGCTATTTCCAAGGACATCAGATTTTCCTCATGTTTGTGATTTTTCAGTCAGAGTTCTGTGGCATCCTCAAGCATCCTAAGGCATCTGACCACAGGTTGGCAGACACCTGCTGTAGGTGGAGCAGGCCTCGACCTCCACCCCAACCCACCCTAAAGGCTCCAGCTTCTTCCTCTAACTCCTGTTGCAGTCCTAGAGACTGAGAACCTGGTGTCATGGGCTGGAGTTCATTTTGGTGCTCATATCAGATAGAGCCTAGACATTTAACTATTTTAGGGAGATTCATTTAATAACCTTTGGTAAGCCCAGAAATGCAGGATTACGTTTTTCTGGTGTTTCTGAGAGACACTGGTTATGAAGAAAGCTCAGCCTAGCTTTGTAAGGGGTCTGCTGGTGAGAAACAGTCTAAGGGAGACTCAGATTCTGGTATAGCAGGGGTGAGATGATTCTACCATCCAGAGTGGTCATTTATTCCATTATGGACCTTTTTTTAAATCTAGCTTTCTTAAGAAAAGCCCTCTAGATTACTTTCATCCCACCTTATACATATTCATCTGTACAAGATGGATAGAATACTCTGCACAGGAAACAGTGAGATTTTCACTAAATGTAGCCAGGACATAGATATGTCTGACAATTAAATTCATGAACTTGCCACTGTGTGCTTACATTGACAACACTGTACAAATAGCTCGGATAACCTCGGTACGTCCATGTCTCACGTTGTGTTTGTATCAATGTGTAGCAGTGTCTTGCTAACTGGTGGTCATTATTGTTGTGTGTTTTTGTGTGCAATCATGAGAATGTTAGCCTTAAATTAGAGCGACAAACAAACATTTGTAAATTTCTTGTTAAACTTGGCAAGAGTGGAAGTGATATCAGGGACATGTTAGTCCAAGTTTATTTGGATAATGCCATGAAGAAAATAATGTTATGTAAGTGGAATAAACATTTTCTAAGGGAAGAAAAAGCATCACTGATGAAGAGAGGTGAAGACAACCAGTAACAAGCAGAACAGATGAAAACAGAAAAAAAAAAAATTGTCAAATTGTGCATCAAAAATGTCAGCTAACTGGGAGACCAAGTAAGCATCACTACAGAAACCGAAACATCTTAACTGAAAATCTCAGCCAACAACTCATGGCTCTTGCAACACAACAATGCACCAGCTAACAGGGAACCATCTATGAGCAACTTATTAGCCAGTGAACAAACAACTGTATTGAAACACCCTCCCTACTCACCTGACCCAGGCTCCAGTCACGTTTCCCTTTACCCAAAGATAAGGACGTATTGAAAGGCATACATTCTGAAGACATTCAGGACATCATGGGTAATGTGACCACAGCTTTGAAGACCATTGCAGAAAAAGAGCTCCAAAATTCCTTTGAAGGGTGGGCTTGGCACAGCCGTCAGTGCATAGCTTCCCTAAGGTATGTACCCCAAGGGTACTCTGAATGTGATCACAGTGATATTTAACAGTAAGGTAGGTAGCACTTTTTGTGGGATGAGTTTATGAGCGTAATTTGTTATACTTCTTATATAAAATATGTTATATTTAGAAAAATAGCAAATTGGGTTACCACCTAATAAGGTAATTGTAAGTATAAGTTCTGGAGTTGGTTGTGGGATTTTTAGCTGTGTGGTTTGGGGAAATTTACTTAATTTAAATCTTTAGCTTCCTTTTGTACAGAACAGAATTAAAATGCAATCTATATTACAGGATTATTTTGAGGAGCATATGAGATAATGCACATAAACCTCTGAGCACAGGTACAAGAGGTCGTACTAAACACTTTGACCATTCATTTTAAAAGCATATCTGTACATGTGCATAGAAAGGGCACACTCGAGGCACAGCTCCTTGGTAGATGCTTTCTATAATGAATTTATTGCTTTACAGTAAATATTACTGTTCTCATCTTATCCAAGAGGAAGAAGCATAGATAGAATAAAATGGGTTCCCCTGCTCACAAGGTTATTGATCAAGTTGGAATCAATTCAGGATTCCAATCCCAACTTGTCTCTGTCCTGGCTCATTAAATTGCCAAGCTCTGCATCTAACAACATAGCTCTCTCTGCTGTAGATATAATTAGCATGAACAAAAGGCAAATAAATTACAAAAAGCCTTGGAGAAACTGCTTTCACCTTTCTCCACGTCTTCTTTCCATAATTCCCCATAACTATTCTTCCCTCCATTATCCTGGAGAAGAGATAAGAAAAGCTAGTTCCTACCACCCAATTTTTACTCTCAGAAAGTTATTAAATACTGATAACATTTTCAGAAAGTACCACATCCTATGGGAATTTATAATTTTAAATAAGGTTCTTGAAGGTCAAAATATCCAAAGAATGAGTCATTAATGGCATGATATAAGCATCATAACAGAAGATTCAAGCAGATGACAGGATATGAGGAAGGTAACATTTTGTTTTAACCAGGAACTTTTCTAAGGTGCTCAAGTTGTTTAGAAACTGCCTGCTTCACATACACTTCCTGCTCATAGTTTGATTTATGTTGTTTTTCTTTTCCTGTGTAAAACTTTACAGAAAAGAAATTCAAATACTATTCATATAAAAAGAAATCAGTCACCCCATGACCAGCCTTCAAAACTGTAGACTAGAGAAATAATTTTGGTCTTTTTAAATCAACAAGCATGCATAATTCTGATTTGCCCATGAAACTTTGTGGTATTCAATAAAAGTGCATTCCATTGTATAAGGGAAAATCAACATTAGATAACCTTCAAAAAGGTCCTTTTTATAAGCAAAAATTAAACATAAAATGGTGCTTGATAAGTGTTGTAATTTAAGGACAAGCAATATAGGTCAAAAAATGAATAAGAGTATCTTTAATAATATCATGGAGCCTTGCGAACCTGAGCTGAGCAGGCAAAGCCACCAGTCCCCGTCCCAGTGCAGAGATGGGCTGCACACCAGCAAGTCTCCAAGCCGTGGTCCCACCACTCCTACCCCTAGGAGCTTGATTTATAAATTTCCCTCTGCCTGACCCTCACATTTAAATACAAAGTTAAGGATAATTTCTACTTGCTGGAGTTGAAGCCAAGGTCAAATGAGATCATTCATGCAATGTACTTAAAAATCATCTGTCAGACAAAATGCTTGATATAGATTTGCCTATTATTGATAATATTGTTATGATTAGGCACATAACAGCCATGCAGTGATCTCAGAGTTATCAAATCTGTGAAAAGAGGCAGATTTATTATGGTATTTTCTGTTGATAATGCCTTTACTATGGTTACCATAAAATGGTGATGGAAAATTGTTTGCAAAGAATAGAAGCCTATGCAAACTCGCTTTCATAGGAGAGATTATTATAATTCTCACAAGCATCTAAGCTCAAGAAACAACTCAGTAGGGCCCATGGCATACTTGACAGCAACCTGCCAGCATCCCGCAGTCTCCTCGCTTTGGCTGTGCCTGCACCTGCTTCCTGCTTCTCAATCTCCTCACCTGCTTCCTTTTCTTCTTCCCCTGTCACATGGCCCAACATCCTCACCACCTGTGATACCTTATCCAGACTTCCAAATACAAACAGACCTCTGACATCTCAATATTTCCAAAATATATTCAGTGGATTGAGCCCCACATTGAGATTAATCAGCCACAGCCTGGTAAAGTGTACATGTGAGGATGCTGCTTCCAGAGGCTATGGGAAAACTAAATAATGGAACTTTCTATAACAGAAATAAATAAAGAAATGTTTATAACCTTGAAGATTTTTTAAGTCCTATTTTTATCTAGCCATTTTGATTAGCCATGTTCTCATAAATCTTGTTTATACATATTGTATGTTTCCAAAGAACGTGCGGCATCTCCTGTTTCCCTGTTGTACATAGATCTGTATCATCCTTATTGATTTTACTTAATGAAAAATTGGCTTCCCAGTGTCATCAATATTGATCTTGATGTGTGTAAAAGTGACTGTTAAGTCTCAGAACCATCAGTAAATATTTAGTCATTTCCATTGCTACTATGAGAAATAGATCAAGTGTTCATTTCTTTTCTCCATAAACGGAAGAAATCTGTATCTTCATGGTGAAAAGAATAAAATCAACATTCTGGATTTGTATAAGAGACATTTTATGTCACAAAAAAAGAATGAAGATATCAGAATCTAAAAATACATCTTTGCATTAGTGTATTATTTTATGTCATTACCATCTATAGACATCCGCAGATATCTATAGGAAACTGTGGTTGACACTGCAGCTGCTTGCTGATATCTCCAGAACTCCCAGCCTCCTGGGCATACCTCTCTGTGTAATTAGGCTTGGCCATGAGACTTGCTTTGTTTATTTAAATCTTAGCAAAATAAGCACTTCAATCTGAAGTAATTAATTACCAGTGTTGAATCTGTAGTTCTTTCCTCCTCTTTCATGTTGATTATGGGAGAAGTATTGCATTGAGATGTTAGGGACAAAAGATTAAAGGGGCCCCAGTCACCTATTGAGGGCAGCTTCCCTGGACTCATAGAGATTTTTTTGAGGAATGTTTGTTATCACAACTTATCCAAAACCATTGTGACTGGTTGACATAATTGTAAAATACTAATGTTCATTTTCTCTTCTACTAAAAACAAGCCCCCAGTAAGGTGAAAAAAATATATAATAGTCCCTCATACAACCTACTCACTATCAAACTGTGGGTAATTTTTAACAACATATTGGAAATGAGGAATGGCCAGAATTAATGGCATGAAATTTAGCTAATAATTTAACTTCCTTTCTAAATTATTCTTTTATCAAATGGTGTCAAGTGTCAGTAGACTGGACAGTTACTATTACCTGTATATATTCTTAGCCAACCACAAGAATGGCTGAAGGGCCGGGTACAGTGGCTCATGCCTATAATTCTAGGACTCTGGAGGGCCAAGGCATGTGGGTTGCCTGAGTTCATAGGTTCTAGAACAGCCTGAGCAAGAGCAAGAGCCTGTCTTTACAAATAGCTGGGCCTTGTGGTGGGTGCCTGTAGTCCCAGCTACTCGGGAGACTGAAGCAAGAGAATCGCTTGAGCCCAAGAGTTTGAGGTTGATGTGAGCTGCGACACCACCACATTCTACCCAGGGTAACACAGTGAGACTCTGTCTTAAAAAAAAAAAAAAATGACTGGAAAGAAACTCAGGGAGAGTTATTCAATATTATGCTTAAATAATTTTTAAAGGATATCTGACAATAAAAGGATGGGAAGGAAATATAAAAAAGGTTTAAAAACAAAATTCTATTAGAGTAGAAAAACACTGGGCTATTTTTGTCATTATGCTAATTAACATTTTTTTTATGATTTTGTTATATTACTTGTTTTCTATTTTTTCTTTCTTTGTCCCATTGGGACAGGAATCCAAACCCAACTGATGAATCCTCTGCTTCAGAATCTCACAGAGATCCAGTGTGTCAACCAACACCAGCAGGACTGCGTGTGCAGCTGAGGTTTGGCTGAGGAAGTGTCAGTTTCCAAATCCAGGGGCTGTTAGCCCCATCATGTTCTTGTGGGCTGTTGGACTGAGAACCTCAGCTCCTTGCTGGCTATTGGCCAGATGTTGCCCTCAGTCCCTAGAGGCCTCCCTCAAATTTTTTCTGGCTATATCCCATTCATCTCTGGATAGTCAATTCCCACAGCTCTATGGCCCAGGAGGCTGGCTTCTATTGAGTGAGTGAGTTACCTGAGTTGACTTCTGATTGGGTGTGACCAAAGGGAAACACCAGCAGGAAAGACAGGAAATATGTATAGAGATGGAGGAGATTGGGAATGTTTCTATTCATTTCCCTGGTTATTTCTCTCCCTGGGCTCAGTTGAATTTTTTTCTAAGCAAAGATCACAGCAATTTTTCTGCACCTGCTGTTAGGTCCAGGTATTGTCTCTGAATGCTGGTCATCTCTTCCTCCCCTTCTATTTAGATAGAAGAATGATAATGTCTACCCACTTTGTTGGTCCTAGGAGCCTTCACCATTCCTACGAGTGTCTCAATCTTCTTCTTTTATTATTTTTAAAGCAGGATCTCACCATCATCCAGGCTGGATTGCAGTGGGGTCAACATAGCTCACTGCAGCTCAAACTCCTGGGCTCAATCAATTCTTCTGTCTCAGCCTCTTGGATAAGTAAGATTATAAACACACACCACCGTGTATGGCTAATTTTTCTTCCATAGTGAGATAGGGTGGTCTCACTATGTTAATGCTTATCTTCAACTCCTGGCCCCCAGTGGTCCTCCCTCCTCAGCCTCTCATAGTGCTAAGATTACAGGCATGCCCACCTCCTTTAATCTTCTGATGAAAACATGCCTTTATTAAAAATCACCTTATTTTACCCTGCCTATTGCTTTTCTAGGACCCTGATAAAACCTCCTTTGAGAAAAACATTCCGACCTTAACCTACTACTCAGTCATAAGTACTAACCACTTTTCTCTCCCTACTACATTTAGCCCCATGTTTTTAACTTCAGTAAAATACACATAACTTAAAATTTACTATTTTAACCATTGTGAAATGTGCAGTTCCATTATATTAAATACTTTTATATTTTGGGTCAACCATCATCACCTTCCATATTCCAACTCTTTTTATCTTGCAAAACTGAAACTCTGTACTCAGTAAACAACAGATCCCTGTTTTCCTTCCCCTCATTCCTGGGCAATCACCATTCTAATTTCTGTCTCTGTGATTTCAGCTGCTCCAAGGATCTTGGGTAAGTAGAATCGTACAGTATTTTTTTCAAACTGTGACTGGCTTATTATACGTAGTATAATGTTCTCAAGATTCGTCCATGTTGTAGCTAGCCTGTGTCAGAATTTTATTTTTGTTTTAAGGCTGAGCATGCCATTATTTTATACAACACATCGTGCTTATTTACCCATCTACTGATGGCCACTTGGGCTCCTTCTGTGTTTTACCTCTTGTGAATAATGCTGCTGTGTACCGAAGTGTACAAATATCCTTTCAAAATCCTGATTTCACTTCTTTGGGTACATACCTAGAAGTGGAGTCACTGGAGCTTATGGCAATTCTATTTTTAGTTTTTTGAAGAACCATCACACTAATTTCCACATCTGCTGTATTATTTTAAATACTCGCCAACAGGGAGATTGTTCCACATTCTTACCACTTGTTACTTTCTTCTTTGATAATAGTAGCCATCCCAGGCTCAGTGCCCATAGCACAGTAGTTACCATGCCAGCCACATACCCAAAGTTGGCAGGTTCAAACCCAGCCTGGGCCTGGGCCAGCTAAACAACAATGACTCTGCAACCCCCAAATGGCCGGGCATTGTTGCGGGCGCCTTGTCCCAACTACTTGGGAGGCTGAGGCAAAAGAATCGCTTGAGCACGAGAGTTTGAGGTTGCTGTAAGCTATGACACCATGGCACTCTACTGAGAGCATCAGGAGACTCTGTCTCAAAAAAAAATAAATTAAATTAAAAAGGAAAAAATAGCCATCCCAATGAGTGTGAAGTGGTATTTCATTGTAGTTTTTATTTTCATTTATTTAATAATTAGTCATATGAAACATCTTTCCATGTGCTTATGGGCCATTTGTATATCTTCTTTGAGAAAAATTATTTTTTGAAGGATAGGCGCCTGTTACTCAGTGGTTAGGGGATCAGCCACATGCCCTGAGGTTAGTGGGTTCAAACCTGGCTCGGACCTGCTAAAGAACAACAAAAAAACAGCTGGGGGTTGTGGCAGGCACCTGTAGTTCCAGCTACCAGGGAGGCTGAGGCAAAAGAATCACTTGTGCCCAAGAGTTAGAAGGTTGCTGAGAGCTATCATGCCATAGCACTCTACCACGGTTGACAAAGTGAGACTCTGTCTCAATTAAAAAAAAAAAAAAAAAAAAAAAAGTCCATTGACGTTATTTGCCTCTTTTTGAACCAGATTTTTTTGTTTTGTTTTCTTTTTCTGTTGTTGAGTTTTAGCAGTTCTTTCTAAATTATGAATATAATCCTTTATAAGATATATGGTTTGAAGTATTTGCCATGCATGTGTTGCCTTATTACTCTTCTGTCTTTTGATGCATAATTTTAAAAAATGTTCATGGAGTCTAATTTATCTATACTTTCTTTTGTTGTCAATGCCTATAGTATCATGTCCAAGAAATTCCCACCAATTCCTGTTGTAAAGTTTTTGCCCTATGTTTTCTTCCAAGAATTTTATAGTTTTAGGCCTTACATTTATGCCCCTGATTCATTTTGAGTTAGTTTTTGTATATAGTATTCATTGAGAGCCCAGCTTCCTACTTTTACATTTGCATAAACAGGCTTTCCAGCACTGTTACACAAATTGTCCTGTTTCCATTGAATAATCATAGCACCCTTTGTGAAAATTATTAGACCATATATGTGAGGTTTTTTCCTGAGCTCTTTATTCTATTTTATTGGTCTATATATTTGTCTTAATGTCAGTACCACAATCTTTTAATTAATACAGCTTTATGCAGAGTTTTTGAAATCAGGAAATACATGTTCTCTGGCTTTGTTCTTTTTGGGGCTTGTTTTCAGTGTTCAGGGTCCCTTGAAATTCTGTATAAATTTTAGGATAGGATTTTCAATTTCTGAAAAACAATGTCATTGAGATTTTTTTTTTTAATTTTTATTTATTTATTTTTGCAGTTTTTGGCTGGGCTGGGTTTGAACCCACCACCTCTGGTATATAGGGCCGGCACCCTACTCCTTTGAGTCACAGGCGCCGCCCAAGATTTTTATAGTAGTTGCATCACATTAAATCTTTGATCCCGTTGGGCAGTATTCATAACTTAACAAAATTAAGTCTTTCAATTTATGAACATAGAATGAATTTCCATTTATATTTATCTCTTTTTAAATATTTTTCATCACTATTTTCTAGTCTTAATTGGACAACTATTTTACCCCTTTGGTTAAGTTAATTCCTAAGTATTTTATTCTTTTTTATTTATTCTTATTTCTCTGGCTCAATAATTTCCACTTTTCTGTCTTTGAGTTTCCTGACTCTTTCTTCTGCCTGTTTCAGTTCTATAATTTCTCTTTGGGTGTTCTTTATCTTTATTGATATTTCTACATTTTTCAAACATCATATTATTGACTTTCTCCACATCTCCCTTTAGTTCTTTGCACATCTTTAAGAGAATTGTTTTAAAGTCTTTGTCTAGTAGATCCACCAACAGTATCTTGTGGCTTTGCTATTTCTTTGTTTTCCTTGAAATTTTTTTATTGAAAACTGGACATTGGAATCTAACAGTGCATTAACTCTGGAGATCATATTTTCTCCTTCCAGGCATTTTATGGAGTTATTTGTTTCTTTGATTGCTGTAGACTGTCTCTGGGCTGAACATAGGTTTGTGATGTATACTTAGATTTTCTCAGGCCTTTTCTGAGCCTATACCTTTTCTAAGCATTTATAGTAATTTTGTAATTTTCCCTGCATATGAGGTTGCTTTTGAATGTCCTAATCTTTAGTGTCTGTGAGAGAGAGTGAGACAGAGAGACAGACATACAGAGATAGATGGAGACAGAGATAGGTAAAGGGTAAAAAGTTTCTGCCCTTTAAATCCCATGAAAGTCACTTCTACTAGGCAGAGAGGGAATGGAAAAAAATGGAGATGAGGTACAACAAAAATAGATGTTGTTTTTCTTTATGTCTCTATTATCAGAAGCAGCAATACATGATCAAGCATGGATATCCTCATATTACAACAGAATTGTTTTGTAAAACTCAGCACATGTTTCTACCCTCTCTCTTCTGTTTGTTAGTCAAGCTTCCATTCCAGAAGATCAAGGAAGAGTGTGTTGCTTTTTTACTAAACCCATTGCACTCACTCTTGTGTACACAATGGACTATGTATGAACACTTACTTGCTATGACAAGCTACTGAGTTCCGGCTGATTTTTGGCCTGAACAAAAGACAATCACTGTTACTTTCTTTCTCTTCTTGGCCAGGGCCTGAATTTAGAGGGGAGTGAGACCACATCTGGAAAAAGACAGGCCCCTGGGTGTGACTGTACAGTATCATGGTGGATTATATACAAATAATACAGCCATTGTTGTGTTACCCTATTGGGATAAAAACATGTATAAGGCCAAGTAGCTGGTTATTCTGATTAATATAGAAAGAAAATGAAAGTTCATAGAGGTTTTGTAATTTTTTTTAATTTTCTTTGTTAATTGTGTTTAAGATTGCAAAATATTAAACTGTACAATGATTACAACCATGTTATCTCTCTCTTTGGCACAGCCTTGTAGGTTGAACTCTACTCAATTGTGGGCCTATTCCAACATGAAACACAAATAACTTATGAGTCAGTCCTTAGGAACTCAGAAGTAGTCTCATTGTTACTTCTGAAATGACTTAAATATTCTAATTGCTGATTTCTCCTCTCCTCCCCTCATCACATTACTGAGCCATTGACTTTTCTCTCTTAGTTCTTTTGGTTTCTTCCAAGAGCAAAATACTTTTCTTCACAACTCTAGCTACTGTAGGACTCCTTTGTCATAATATTCTTAGTTACCCCAACCTGTTACCAATATTGGCTATGCTAAAGATTTTGGGCCACTGTGCTTGTTACTGAGGGTCTAGATGGAGCCTCCTCTTGTGATATTTATTACCTATCTGTCTTTAACTACTCTTATTTCTTCTTCTTGTTTGGAAATGTCTTTTTCTCCATCTTCCATTTTGACTCATCTTCCAGCTACTTGCTCAAATGCCTGAAGTCCCAACAGAGACACAAAGCAACCCCACAATGCTTATAAGCATGAGTCAATGAAATAAGTAGCTGACAACCTACAGATGGAGGAGCTGCCTTCTGGTCTCATGCTTCATGTTTATCTAGTAATCTGGGTCCCCAATTCCTACATCTGCAATTCCCTCTAGATTCCCCTAGAATAGAACTATAACCTAAGCTCCAGTCTTATCAACTAGCTTGTCTCAATTTATTTATGTTCACTCATTTTCCTGATCACAAGTCTTCCTTTTTCCTGCCTGATTAGAAGCTAGTTATAATTTCCTAGACCCAACTTGTTAACTATGAGCATAGAAATATAGAAGATTCTGATCCTTCTTTCCAGAAACTCATACTCTAGTAGCATATAGTGATATGAAGCTAATCATGAAGTATTTGACAAGACATAACTAGCCTTCTGGATTGATCTGATAAGCAATCCGAAGCCTAGTATAGATTCCAGAGAAGCCAAGAACTGTGTGAGATAATATCATTTGTGAATATTGAATGAAACTGATCATAAATTATTTGTTTCTGAAAATATAACCAATTTTAGTATATTAAATGCATTACATTATGACAATTATAATTGCTGAAGACAATCTAAATAATCTTATCAGGGTATTTCCCAACTGACTGTTACTATTTTCTATCTCCATAAAAGTGCCTGTTGAGGCTGAGGTAGTGGTGGAAGAAGAAGTAGGGAATGGTGTGCAGGGAATATGACTTCTTTCTAAGCATGAAGGTCCTGGAATATACAATTTTGCTTCGTGATTTTCATTTTATCTGTGTTCTTTTTCTGCTTGAGTAGCACAAGATTGTGAATAGCTTTACGATTCAAACAAATGAAAGCTGGTTTTAACATTATATCCAAGAAAGATAACTGAGGAGGACAGAAAAGACAGGCAGTCTTGCACTGCCTACCACCCCTCCCCCATTCTTAGGCAGCACCTTACTGGCAGGCTAAGTGGACAAAGACCCTGTGTACCCAGGGGAGGTAGAGTGAGTTGATTGTGGGAATTTGCATTAAAAGTCATGGAATCACAGTGCAGGGGAGAATCCTGCTACCCATGGAGGGAGATTTTTGACCAGACCAACCAGAGGCAAAGCTTGAGTTCTCACTAGTTCCACCACCAGCAAAAAAACAGCAACCTGGATCCTGTCCTAAATTCATAAGGCAGTTGGGCAACAAGGGCTGCAGTCCTTGGGCAAATTTTGTGGCTATGCTAGCTCAGAGCCACTGGAATTGAGGTGCACAGGACCTAGTGAGACACTGGCACCTGCAGCCAAGCCCACCCTACTACAGGCTGCATGGTTCAACAAGATTCTCTCTCTGCTTAAGAAAAGGAAAGGAAAGAACTTAGAGGACTTTGTTTTGCAACCTGGGTTCCAGCTCAGGCACAATAAAATAAAGTACCCATCAAACTCTTGAGCTTCAGACTTTAGATCCTGTATGGCATTTCTAGACCCACCCTGGGACAGAAGTAAACCTACTCCCTTGAAGGGAAGGACCCTGCCTGTCCTGGCAGAATTCACCACTGGCTGAGTAAAGAGCCCAAAACCTTTGGATAAACATCAGAAATAGCCACTGCTGATATGGCTGCTGTGACTAGAGACTTATATCTCAACACTCAATTTTCTTTGAATATCTAGAAAGCTTTCTCAGGAAGGACAGGTTCAAATAAGCCCAAAATGTGAAGATTAAAATAAATGCCTGAATCGTCAATGCCCAGATATCTATTAATGAACATCCACAAACAAAGACATGACCTCACCAAATGGACTAATTGGTACCAGTGACCAATCCTGGAGCTAGGAAACCTTTCAAACAAAGAATTCAAAACAGCTGTTCTGAAGAAGTTCAAAGCACTTCAAGGAAACAAACGAAAGAATCCAGAATCCTATCAGAGAAATTTAATGAAAAGATGAAAATAATAATTAAAGAATCAAGCAGGAATTCTAGAGATTAACAATTCAATTTGTGAACTAAGAAATGTATCAGAGTCTCTCAATAGCAGAATTGATTAAGCAAAAGAAAGAATTAGTGATCTTGAAGACAGGCTATTTGAAAATACACAGTCAGAAAATGAAAAAGAAAAAAGAAGAAATAAGAATGAAGTATGCCTAGAAAATTTGGGGAAAAAGCCTCAAAAGAGTAAAACTAAGAGTCACTAGCCTTAAAGAGCAGGGGGAGAGAGAGAGAGAGAGAGAGAGAGAGAGAGAGATAGATAGATAGATATTGGGGTGGAAAGTTTATTCAAAGAAATAATAACAGAGAACTTTCCAAACCTAGAGAAAGATATTAATATTCAGGTACCAGAAGGTTGCAGAACACCAAGCAGATTTGACCCAAACTAAACTACTTCAAGGCATTAAATTATCAGCCTTCCAAAGGTCATGGGTAAAGAAAAGTTTCTAAGGGAAGTGAGAAAAAAAGAAATAATACTTAAAGGAGCTCCATGTGTCTGACAGCTGAATTCTCAGTGAAAACCTTACAGGCCAGAAGAGAATGGCAAGTCATATTCAAGGCACCGAAGGAAAACAAAACAAAACAAAGCAAAACAAACAAACAAACAAAAAACCTCTTAAACTTAGAATATTACATTCTGCAAACATATCCTTCAACCATGAAGGAGAAATAAGGACTTTTTCAGAAGAACAATTTCCCTGACCCAGGGGCTTCTCTGTCCACACCTCCTCATCATCCTTCTTTCTTTCAGGGGGCTCGTCCCTACCACTGACTCTTAGGACAATGAACATGCTGTGCTATTTGTGTCACAGATAGATCCTGGGATCCAAAAGTCAAAAGAAGCCTCAGTACATCAGTTCAAACTGTTTTTAGCCTCTGTCACTCCCCCATTTCTGATGCCATTCTCCGTGATCAGCTCCTGAGACTCTACTCTCTGTTCTGGTGGGAAATTCTGACTTACTACTCCCGCAAAGGCCATTAACACGCTCAAAATTAGCTCCATCTTTCTCACTCTGGCTTCTACCAAAATCAAATTCTCAAACCATTCTCAACCACATTAAATTCAAATTATCATTGGGCTTTTCTTTCTTCTAAGATAAGCCCTAAAGTAATAACTACCACACTGCTCAACAATTTAATTAAAGATCAAGACCTATTTCCAGATGTAAGTGATTTTAGGAAGAAACTTTTTGTCATAGTCTAGTTCTATTTATTAAGTGCTGAAATCCACAGCACCCCCATACCCTCAAATATTAAATTTAAATATCACTGCAGTTAGGTAAGATTTGCAAGTAATAGATGTCATCTTTCTGCTTAATACTATGCAAATCTGAATCAGATAATTTTGGAATGTCCCCAGAATATAGGAGATGTAACAAGAATTGAGGAGATCTCTTTAACCTTAACTTTAGTGGTAAGAAAAAGTACTTAAATGTTCAGATGTGTGAAACCACCCCAAAATAACCTTTCATGTTCCTGTTCTCTGCAGAAATATTTCCTAAAGCTTAGTGGAGCTAGGTAGAAATGGGCTCTGGATTAATTCTGACCTTCTGCGGCAATGCATTTCCAAGATCAAGAATTTATGTGTGCAGAATATTAAATGTCAAATGCAAATATGAAAATGGAGCTGCACAGTTGCAGACAGTCCCTAATTGATAGTGAGCAGACTATTCCCTTTAAATGTTAATGAAACTGTTGTAATTACCAAATGACCAAAACAGCTCAGAAGCCAGGGTTCACAGCTGTAAACCATTACTTGTAAATTACTGGCACAGGCCCGCATTAGCAGATGGCTCAGCCCATGGAAGAAAACTTCCTCAAGATGCTTTTCTTCCAGGCCTGGGCTTGGGAACAAATTAGATGAGCATATTAGAGAGGGCCATAGTGCCTGTTTGGACATGTCATTGGAGATAAGCACTTCCTTTGATCTTCTTATATTTTTTATTACATTCTTTGCAGAAAGTGCTGAATATCACAGAACACAAAGAAAAGAGAAAGAGAAACTGACAGAGCTCATAAATGTTGCAGGAAGGTTCAGATATGTACATTTCTGCTGGCTTTTGAAAGAGCAGTGTGCTTCCTACATCCTGAGGCAGATGGACATGCTGGGTTGGAGGTAAATACTGAAAGGGGGAAGGTGTGTGTGTGAAAAAGAGAGAGAGAGAGGGAGGGAGGGAGTGAGTGGAGGGGAGGGGGGGGAGAGGAGAGGAGAAAGAGATGGTATCATCTGCTAAGAAGCCAGTTGGCAGAAACACAATAGGAAAATTGGACATTTTAATGGACTTATTAAGCCCTCAAGATGGAGAACATCTATAAAGCTGTGTAAGCAAAACTATGCAGTAGAAACAAGTGATGTCTCTGTTAGAAAAGGCCTGTGGCTTTTCAAAGCTTTTTTTCTGTAAAGACCATAGTAACTTTGCTAACTCCCTGAGGTTAAATTTAGTGAAGACTTTAAAAAAGAGTTGGGTTCAACTTCGCATTTCACTAATATGGATGAAATATTAATTGGTAATTTGACAAAAACAAGAGGAAGGAAGTGTTTGTCTTGTGTTATAAACAACAACCTATCCTAAAAATGAAACAGTGGACATTTCCCTGCCATAACCTGCTCTGTAGAATATGTTTAAGGGACACGGTGCTTACAATCACAGAAGTTCAAGCAACACCCACTTCTGAACAGTTTCAATCCCAAGGTGGTGCAGAAAGAATTTGTTAGGATTGAAAAATGTATCTTCATAGAAAAGAAAAAAAGGATGTTACAGCTGTTTCTAGGTTTTGAGGAAATATCAAATCAATCTAAATAACCTGACTTCATAGTAGCAGAAGGGACAAAGCATAGAGATGTAAAGTGTGGACTAGGATGTGGGTCAGGCCTCTGTGAAGTACTATCAGATATAAAAAATTGAAACATAATTTGAGGATTTTGCCAAGGTAATGCATAATGCTAAGGTTTCCAGGACATTATGCTTCATGTCTAAAACCTGTAAGACAAGAATCCTCAGAATTACAATTGGCTCATAAGTCAGTACTGATTAAAGCCCTGACGGAAATGGCCTGAGTCAGGAGCAGGGTTAGGGGGTGCTGAGCTGATGGAACGGTCTGAGTCAGGAGCAGGGTTAGGGGGTGCTGAGCTGATGGAACGGCCTGAGTCAGGAGCAGGGTTAGGGGGTGCTGAGCTGATGGAACGGCCTGAGTCAGGAGGCAGGGTTAGGGGGTGCTGCACGGCAAGAGTAAAAAGCAGGATCAAAATATTTCAATTCTTCTTGGATCCAGAAACCATTTGGGGCAGTATTTTGCATTATTTGGTATTGGACTTCAGTGACCTACCATCTTCCTGTCTTTTGCCCTGAATCTCATTCACAGGTAAGGCAGAAACCAGCCACCCCCGGCACTTTTCTTCTGCTAATGCTCCTGACCTGCAACCCAGACCTGTTAATAGTGATCATCTTGATTCTTTATTTCCCAACTTCCCTCCTTTCCTCAGGGGAGCTGATCTTAGATAGGTTTTAGAAGAATGCAGGCAAGCATGTAAGTGGTTTAATTCATAATGAGAGATGGCCAATCAATCCTTAACTCTTCCAGACGTGGAAAGAAAGCATTATTTGGGGAGTGAGTTATTATACAAAGGTGGTGGCTTAGCCTGCAGAGATTATGTGCCTATAAACCTCATCCTGATGCTAATATACTCGTGATCTTAAGCATGTTATTCATTATCTCTGTATGCCTCAGTTTCATCATCTATACATTGGGATAATATTAGTATCTACCCCACAGGATTAATTTGTACAATTTGAAATCTTAACATAATCCCTGACAGATATCACATGCTAAATAAATGTAATCCACTTGATTTTTGAATTGGCCAATTTTAGACAGGTTTATATATTATCAATAAGAGACTCAGACGTGGAAAAGAATTATTTTCCATCATGAAAACTACTAACAAGTAACTCATTTTCTGGTTTTGGTAATGTATACAATTGTCTAAAATGTTACCACTGGGTAAACTGGGTGATGTGTAAATGGAACCTCTGTGTACTATTTTTACAACTTCTTATGAGTCTATTGCACACAAAAAGTGAAAAAAAAAAAAAAAGCAAACCAGCCCACAACCCACTCTTATTTTGTCCCTGAGCCAAATTCACTGAGGTTTTTATTGTTTGTTTGTTTGTTTTGAGAAAGAGTTTCACTACGTTGCCCTCAGTAGAGTGCTGTTACATCAGAGTTCACAGCAACCTCAAACCCTTGGGCTTAAGTTATTCTCTTGCCTCAGCCTCCCAAGTAGTGAGGACTACAAGCATCTGCCACAACACCCATCTATTTTGTTGTTGTTGTTGACATTGTTGTGTAGCAGGCCCAGGCCAGGTTCCAACCCACCAGCCCTGGTGAATGTGGCCGGAGCCCTAACCACTGAGCTACGGCCCCAAGCCTGAGTTATTATTTATTTATTTATTTTTAATTTCAGTTTAACATGAGGTGACAATCTTTTCATCTGTTAGAGTCCCTCTTGTAGCTGTGTCTAAGGCTTTGTATTTTTTCATAGCAATTCCTATGTTCATAGCTACAAAGAATGATCCCCAAGATGGTGAGTGTGTGTGTTTGTGCAGATGTGAACTGAGAGGAGAGTAATATGTATTTGCTTGTATTAAGGCAAACGTGATAACTATATGTAGTTATTTCAACAGAACATTTACACAAATATGTGGGAAAATAAAGGTTATCACTGTATGCCTTCTTAGAATCTGAAAGACTGTATCTTACAATGTTTTAACAGTTAGCAAAGTGTAATCATGAAAGTGTGCTTAGCCATTTTGGAACCATAGAGTTTTTTGAGAATTTAATGACTACAATGAATTCTTCCCCCTCAAAATGTGTTAAAACAATTCCAAGCAAAATGAGGTACACAATTTATTCTTTTTTTATGTCATTTTTGAACCCTTACCATGTGTTAGTAACAGTAATAGATACAGAGGTGGCAGAATGTGAAATGAATAAGAAGAAATAAGGTGTGAGGTTGAACAATAAAGAGATATTATAATTCAACATTAACAACACTATTCCATGAGACCACACCAGGTCCTCCTGGTGTGAGGTTGAACAATAAAGAGATATTATAATTCAACATTAACAACACTATTCCATGAGACCACAATGTGCTCTCATATAAGATGAGCATCTAACCCATACTAGAAAGGATCAAGAAAGATTTTCTAGGGAAAGTGGCCTCTGAGATAAGACCTAAGGCAGAAGCACGCATTAACCATTTAATGAAAATGGAATTTGGCACTTTCTTAGTTATTATGCTAAGACATTTACATTCCATATTTACTAAGTTTCACATATACCCTTGTAAGATGCACCGCAGGTGTAATGCTAGGAAGGCTATGTTAACCAGTGTGATGAAAATGTGTCAAACGGTCTATGAAACTAGTGCATGGTGCCCCATGATCACATTAATGTACACCGCTATGATTTAATAAAAGAAAAAGAAAATGGAATTTGGTTTTTTGAATAGGAAATAGACCATGTGAAGGTGAAATAATGGTGGAACTCTAAGAAGCTCAGAAAAGCTAGAATATGGCATATGATAGTGACCGGGATAAGAGGTTGAATTGAAAAGGAGATGCAGGGTGGCCACATAAGGCAGTATGATTGTATTTGTTCCCGCTTTGTTTTCTTACTTCAAAATAAGATATGTGCAGTGTGCATAGGAATTTGTTCTTTTTTTTTTTTTTTTTTTAAACTATAGTCCGGCCCTCCACCGGTCTGAGGGACAGTGAACTGGCCCCCTGTCTAAAAAGTTTGAGGATCCCATTCATGCACCTTGAAAGTCCTATTACAAAATCTGAATTCCATTGAAGAACACTGGAGATTCTTTGTAGGGTTGTCAGCAGAGTTAGATTTGCACTGTAGAATGCTCACTCTAAGTACTACTGCGAATGGACAAGTGGGAGGAGATCCTGAATGAGAGAACCCAGTAAGAGCCAGCTGCAGTGTGGGGAAGAGGTAATAATGCTCTGTACTCTTGATGAGAAGTGGTGGGATTTGTAAAATTTTTGTAAGATGTAAAATGGATGAGATTTTATTTATTTGGATATGAGACATACGCAAGAGAAAAGTTGAAAGTTATTCTAGGATTTCTATGGTAATGGTGCCACTCATTCCTGTACACACCAGAAGAGAAAGAAGCATTTTAGTAAGAAGAGATGAAGTGTTGCACCTACTGAACTTCAGTTTCTTTGGGCTAAGTCTCAAGTAGAGCATTTAGATACACAGCTCTGGGCTGTGAAAAAAGCTACTAGAATTACGACCATTTGTTATTTTTTCATTTTTTTTTTTTTATTTTATTTTATTTTTTTTTATTATAGATAAAAATATGCACCATAGATGTGGCCCAACCTATCACCCTCCCTCCACCCAAACCTCCCCCCTCCCTTCCCCTTCCTTGGTCCTTTCCTCATAGTCTTGTGGTATAG
>CAUYPK010018192.1:0-20279 GCA_963574355.1 Loris lydekkerianus | reverse complement strand
TACTGGCACAAAAACAGAGAAGTAGATGTCTGGAACAGAATAGAGAACCAAGAGATGAATACAGCTACTTACCGTTATTTGATATTTGACAAGCCAATTAAAAACATTCAGTGGGGAAAAGATTCCCTATTTAACAAATGGTGCTGGGTAAACTTGCTGGGGACCTGTAGAACACTGAAACTGGACCCACACCTTTCACCATTAACTAAGATAGACTCTCACTGGATTAAAGATTTAAACTTAATACATAAAACTATAAAAATACTTGAAGAAAGTGCAAGGAAAACTCTTGAAGGAATAGGCCTCGGTGAATATTTTATGAGGAGGACTCCCCAGGCAATTGAAGCAGTATCAAAAATACATTATTGGGACCTGATCAAACTAAAAGGCTTCTGCACAGCCAAGAACATAGTAAGTAAAGCAAGCAGACAGCCCTCAGAATGGGAGAAAATAGTTGCAGGTTAATAACCAGAATCTGCAGAGAATTCAAATGTATTAGCAAAAAAAGAACAAGTGATTCCATCTCAGGGTGGGCAAAAGACTTGAAGAGAAACTTCTCTAAAGAAGACAGATGCATGATCTACAAACACATGAAAAAATGCTCATCATCCTTAATTATTAGAGAAATGAAAATCAAAACTACTTTGAGATATCACCTAACCCCAGTAAGAGTAGCCCACATAACAAAATCCCAAAACCAGAGATGTTGGTGTGCATGTGAAGAGAAGGGCACACTTCTACACTGCTGGTGGGAATGGACACTAATATGTTCCTTTTGGAAGGATGTTTGGAGAATACTTAGTGATCTAAAAATAGACCTGCCATTCGATCCTATAATTCCTTACTAGGTATATACCCAGAAGACCAAAAATCACAATATAACAAAGACATCTGTACCAGAATGTTTATTGCAGCCCAATTCATAATTGCTAAGTCATGGAAGAAGCCCAAGTGCCCATCGACCCCCGAATGGACTAGCAAAGTGTGGTACATGTATACCATGGAATAATTGATTGGGGCATAATACAAGGGTAAATGTCGGATCTATTAGTATAGAGCAGGTGTCCTCAAACTTTTTAAAAAGGGGCTTATTTACACTGTCCCTCAGACTGTTGGAGAGCCAGACTATAGTTTAAAAAAAAAAAAAAAAAAAAAAAAACTATGAAAAAATTACAATGCACCCTGCACATATCTTATTTTTAAGTAAAAAAAAAAATGGGAACAAAAACAATTCACACCTCCCCAAGTGGCCTGCGGGCCGTAGTTTGAGGACCCCTGGTATAGAGTATAAATGTCTTAACACAATAATTAAGTAAACGAGATGAGGTATATATTAACCAGTGTGATGTAAGCATCCCTAATTCTATATGAAATAAGCACATTGAATCCCCTAAATGCATTAATGTATACATGATCTATGTGTTTACAATTTAATAAAAAAAAAATTTAAAAAACATAAAAAAAAATAAATGTAGCATCTCAAATAAATTGAGAAAATATAGAAATTTTATTACAAATAGATAGCCATTTGAAAAAGATAGATCCATTTCTTACATCATATACCCATTTAAATTCTAAATGATACCATGATTTTAATGTAAAAAATATAAAACTATACATGTCACCAAAAATATGTATAGATAGATAGTTGTTTGATATTCACGGAGGGTGCAGGGAATTGGGTTGCTCTGATTGTGTTTGAACTACATGTATGTATAAATATGTATATGTGCAAATATCTTTATAATTTGGAAATGGGAAGATTTGAAAAAACCTAAATATGAGAAGAATTTCATTCCTTGTGAAGCCTTCCTTGTCTATTCTAGCTTTTTAAACTTAATTTCAAAATATTAAGGAGATACAAGTATTATGTTACATTGGAACCTTTTATAATGCTTAAGTTGGGGCTTTTAGTGAGCCCATCACCTAAGTAGATGGGAGTCACTGTTCCCTATAAGTAGGTTTTGACCCCCAACCTCCTCCCCCTTCACTCTTCTTTATTTCTTACCATTTTTGCATTTCTTTGTGCGTGTGTGTGTCCACTAATGAGCTCCCAATATTAGGGAGCACATGTATTTGTGTTTCCATTACTTAGATACTTTACCTAGGATGGTATTCAAATTATATCAAGGTACTGCAAAAAATAATATTCCATTCCTTTCAAAAAAAAAACATGTGTGACAGAAACAATAAGAGCTCTTGAAAATGTGTTTAAACATATATTAATTGTATTTTTGCTAAGTTCTTAACTTCTACAGAGCACACTCCTGTTGTTGTGTTTAGAACTGGGAAATGCTGTGGTACAGGCTTATCCTGAATCATATTCATATGCTTAGATGTTCTTACTTTTCACTATAATAAATCTTCATTTGATTGATGTTTCTATCCTTTGTACTGATATAAATGTTTATGTGAAAAGGTGTTACAAATTCACTTGATGATAAATGTAACAGGATCAATTCACCTAATTTCAGATACAGAAAAAAAGAAATGAAGGTATTAAAAATCATTATAACTTCAATTATAGTTATGGAGTCCTAAAATGTGTTGGGCACTTTACATATATTATTCTTAGCCTCACAAAAGCCCTATTGTGATGTATGATTACCCTCAATTTTTATATAACAAATTATATTCACATAAACATCATTTCTGAAAGGCAGAAGAGACAGGAAGTGATAATGCTGATATTAGAAACCACATAAATTTGAATTCAAAACCATCGGGCTTTTTACTACTCTATATCACATTTTTAGTAGCCTTTATTTATTTTCATTGCTTAAATTTGTGTTTAAGTCATTCTTGTTTAGTTGATGACATTTAAGAATACTGAAAACTAAACTTTTAGTTGGTTTAGAATGCTGTTTTGATTTGTTTTTGCAAAGTCAATGTGTATGGGTAACATTTTAAAATGATATTTTGGGACCTTTCATTCTGGAACATTTTACTACAAATACCATTTTAAAAGTTGGTAAGGTTTTAGCATGAGACCTATATGTTATAAATTGCGAATTCTGTTCTACAAAACAAATGACTGTTGAATTCATCTTGCAGTTAGACTTGAAAGATGAGAAACGAAGAGCATCAACTGCAAATAAAACGCAAGGCTTGCCAGGCTTCCAGGAAACAATAACTCTCAGAGTAGGAAAATGGCTCACACAGAAAGTAAGCGAGAACAAAGTGGCTCAGAAATCTGACCTCCTGGCATTACCTACAGACATTCCTAGAGCTGACTTAAGCCCTTGAAAATATCAGAATCGATTCAATACAAAGGTACATACGCATTTCTTGTTTCTGAGAGTGAAACATGAAACAAAGTATTTCTCTCTAAGGATTTGGAGTAAAACCTCTCTCTCTTAAACAAACGAAACAAAAAAAACCACAGTAAAATTCAGAGAGGCTAGATGACTTGCAAGTTACCCAGATTAAATCAAGCCATGTAAACTGTGTGCTGAAGGCAATTTGTGAACAAAACCCTAGAGTTATATACCTAGCTGCCATTGTATTGATTCAATATTTCTACTGTAATGAGGAGTGTAAAAAATTTCACGAGTGAGCTAATCTGCATGGGAACTAAGAAGTTTTCCTTGACATATCTTACTGCCACTTTGCTGGGACACTGGCCCATATCCCGTACAGGTGTTCCAGAAAGATCTAGCTTGCTGTCAGGAATAATGTCAGTTATACTGAGAAAGAGAGAAGGGATAAGCTTGCTTTGGTTCCTTCTGAGATATTTTTCATCACTTCCTGAGCCATTATATTTATATTCAACTTCTTAAGTTGGTTTTAAACAAATAAACAAACAAAATCCAAAGCACTCAAGAAAAAATATGAATGCAGAGACACTTCTATTGAAAAAGAACATTTTCATTTCATGGCTGGTTTTTTTCTGTCACAAAGAAGGCAGTGAGATACATGACAACACTTCTATATTTTTCTCCTCTGCAACAAGCACAGACATTCACATTCAGATGCCTTATAAATCACACTTGTGAATATTCACCAGCCACAAAATCCAAACCCATAGAGGCTACATCTATCAGAATGCTTTGATTACAATTATCTCTTATGCCAACAGGAAACATGACTTCAACTAACTTTCAAAAAAATATTGATGATTATAAATGAGATGTCTCTGCATAATTTTAGATAACATACTACTTTTCTAGGGTACAAATAATGCCATCAGGACCTCATTTCTCTGCATTGAAAAGGATATAAGATTTTAAGTTAAACCAGGATTTCAGATCCAACTTTTTCTAATTTGGGGAGTATTAGGGAAAGCATAAACTCAGTGAGTCTTGATTTGCTATCTAAAAAGTGGAAATAGAAGTAGGATCCAATAAGAAAATTCAGTCATGTGGCTACAACTCTAATGTGTCATACAAGCATTAGCCATAAATGCATATGACTTTCCTCCCAATAGAATGTATTAAAGAAATGCCAGCTCTGGGTGCTAAGTGAGGTGATGGAGGAAGTAGGGAGGAATGTTTGGAAGAATCATCAAGGATCATGACAGTGCCAGGTGGCAAGTGGGCAAAGGACAGAAAACACCAGGAATTTGGAGTGTGCCAAGGCAAGGGAAATGAGAAAGACCCATCATGGAAGAGTTTTTAATGCACCTTTTCTTATTTGCATAGCTGCATGTCACAAACGCAACTATTCAACAATGTTTATTAACACGAATGTCTCAGCCAGCAGATGCCAGAAGCATGTCTGAAACTCACAGATCATTTTCCACAGTCCACTTCTTGAATAATACATAGGCTTTCTCTTCAGTAAACCAAAGAAATCAGTTAAAATTACCTACATAATATACTTTTATCATAGAAAAATATTACACTTGAACTAACATCTAGCTGGACAGGAACAAATTAGATGTTTGCAACCTTATATTTCTTCATTTTTTGAACAAATATGCATTGAAAACCAGCTCCTCTGTCATTAGCAATGAATGCAGTAGTCTCCCCTTATCCATGGTTCCAGGTACCCACTATCAACCATGATCCAAAAATATTAAATGAAAAATTTCAGAAATAAGAAGTTCATGTTTTGAGTCACACAGCATTCTGAGTAATGTTATAAAATCTCCTGATGTCCTGCTCCGTCTGCCTAGGACATGAATTATCCCTTTGAGCAACACATCAGTGGGTTTGCTCCCTGCCTGTTCGTCACTTAATATGTATCTTGTTTATCAAATCAACTGTTCTCATAGTACTGCAGAGTTTGTGTTCAAGTAACACTTATTTTACTTCACAATGGCCCCAACAAACAAGGGGAATGATTCCAGCGATTTGAACATGCCAAACAGAAGCTATAAAATTCTTCTTTTAAGTGAAAAGGAGAAAGTTCTAGACTTACTAAAGAATAAAAAAAACCTGTAAGCCAAGATTGCTAAGGTCTGTGGTAAGAACAAATCTATCCATGAAATTGCGAAGAAGGAAAAAGAAATTTGTTAGTTTTGCTGTCACACCTCAAAGTGCAAAAGCTACAGCCACAGTGCATGGTAAGTACTAAGATGGAAAAGGCTTTACATTTACAGGTGCAAGACACAAACAGAAGTGCCTTCCAGCTGATGGCAATCAGAGTCAGGACTATGCATGTTTCAGGCATCCAACTGGGAGTTTGGGATTGTATTCCCCAAAGACAATGGAGCACTACTGCATACAAAGATGAATAAAATGCTGCCCCCGCTTTATTTTAACTCAGTCTAGTAAAGAAAATTTACAAGTGTAAATAATGAAAATATAATGTCAAAAAAGTCTAATAGACATTGACATGCTGTGGAAGCATAGAGAAATACCTGCTTCTGCAGAATTCAGGGAAAGGAGTCACAGAGAAGATACTTGAGGTGGTCAAGAAGATAGAATGGGAGCTTATGGGAAATGAGGGCAGGTCACCCAGAGATAGGAAAGGACGTGCATGAGTTACATGCACCTGAAAGTGGACAGGCATGCTTCAGAGTGTGACTGAACCACGGAAGCACCAGACCAAGACGAGATAGATGGACATCACGTTTCATAGGTCTTGTATGTTTGGGCCTTATCCTGGGGAGAAGAAAGGCTAAAAGTATTTTAAATGAGATGGGAATGTGGTCATATTTATATTTTAGAATGCTATCGGTGTTGCGTGATCGGAGCCACGAGAGAGTCAGCAGCTTTGACACAGGTGTGAGCTCGCTCCTTCAATGTTGATGGGCTCAGGAATGATTGACTACACACACACACAAGATGGCGTGTAGCAAAGAAACTTTAATTTGTGCCACCTTATATACATTGGTGGTCACGTAGGTACTTAATCTATAAACTTTACTATTACCTAAATCTTACCTAACTTACTCTATCTAAAATTAACTTGTGGGTAAATATCAAATCTCCACATTAACACAATTTCTTCTGTTTTTTACATTCCTCTTAGACATGCGTCAATTCTAACTACAAATCTGATTAAACATAACACAGAAACTGTAAGGGAAATGAGGAGGTGAAACTCCTCATAAGCACATTCAGTTCACCCAGCATAGATTTATGGCTTTGTTTCTCCACAGCACAGAGACCTTTAGGCTCTTTATGACATTATGTTTTCACATATGTCAACCTCTGATCCGTGGCTCTAGGAGTGAGGCTGTAACACCTGCGACCCCCCATGCCTGACAGAATGCATGACTTCAGAGTCATTGTTCCTGGAATTTCGTCTCCGAGGAAACATGCCCTGTATATGCTTAGGGGAGCCCAGCTCTCTGTTCAGCTTTTTTGCTGTTTGCAAAAGCTCCTTCTATGTTAGCAAAAGCCAATTCACCCTTACCAGGCTCACTTCATGTGCTTCATGTGGGGAGCTCTGTTACCCCACAACTGGGGAAGATTACAGAATGTGGACTAGAGTTTAGTGGAGACATGGTATACAAAAGCCGAGATACCGAGAAAAGCAGCATAGTAATTACTTGAGAGATCTTCAGGATGTAAGATCTAAAGACTTGGTGGCTGCATTAATCAACGTTCTTCAGAAAAAGGCAACTAATAGAATATAGATAGATAAGATGGGACTTATGGGGTGAATTGGCTCACAAAATTACAGATGCTAAAAAGTCCTATGACAAGGCTGTGTACAGCTGGAGGCCCTGGATGCAAGCAGCATGACTCAGTCCAAGTGGGAAGTCGTCACAATCAGAGAAGCCAGTGGTGTAACTCTCAGTCCAAGGACAAAGGCCTGAGAATTGAGAGAAAGTGGTGGTTAAGTCCTAGAGTCCCAAAGACAGAGATCCTGGGATACTGATGTCCAAAGCAGGACAAGAAGTGTATCCCGGATCCAGGACAGAAAAATATCTCATTTTTGTTCCATATGGGGTCATGGCTGATTTGATGGTGCCCAGCTACACTAAAGATGGATCTTCCCCACTTGGGCCACTGACTCACTCGCACACCAACCTCCTCCAGAAACATCCTCTGAGACACATATAACCTTTTACCAGTTCTCTAGGTAATCTTTAATCCAGTCAAGCTGACACTTAAAATTAACCACCACAGTTTAGAAGATAATAGGGAGTTGATCACGATGAATCCCCAGCAATTGCAATGCTGTCATTAATAAAGTTTGAGCTTTGAGGAGGAAGAAAATATTTGGATGTCACTTATGTTGTCTCTGGACTATTCCAGGTGGTGGTAGAATAAGCAAATCCAGAGCACAGGAGAGAGTCCTGAGCAAGAAAGAAAGATATTTGAGGATCATTAGCATCACATGGAATTTGAAATGATGTGAATAATGCAGGCACCTTGGAAAGGTAACATGCAGTGTAAGGAAATCTGTAAATCTGCAAATTGGAAAAGAATAAATGCAGGTAAGGAATTGGAAAGATTGACTGTCAAGAAATGAAGTGCTATTTCCATCTGGGTGCCCCAAAAGTGCTTTTGCTTCCTCGGGACCTAGCATGATAGACAGCACATTGCAGAATCTTCTAGGCTGTGCACTTCTGGAGAACATGAGCCATATGCTACAGCCAGTCTCCGAGTTACAAACATCAGACTCATGTACAACTCGCACTTATGAATGAAGGCTAGTACAGTAAATTCCCTATGTAAAACATCTGGCTGACGTTTGACCCACACTTATGAATGGGGCCTGTCACAGATAACAGGTAAATGTACCTGTTCCAACTGACATACAAATTCAGCTGAAGAACGCTATAGAACCTATCTCATTTGTAACCTAGAGACTGCCTGTATTTATCACCTTATCCTTAAGATACAAATAGTATCTGCTTCTCAATTCATGTTCAACAAATGAGAGAGAGAAAAGGAAAAGAATAAGAGGAAAGGAGAAAGATAATGGGGCTTGGGACAGTGCTATAGCTAGAAGGGAAAAACAGAACAGGGCAGAACAGATTTATGTGGAAGTAGCAATAGAACA
The DNA here is from genome assembly GCA_963574355.1 of Loris lydekkerianus. NCBI lineage: Eukaryota > Metazoa > Chordata > Mammalia > Primates > Lorisidae > Loris > Loris lydekkerianus. Next base: position 11,876 of record CAUYPK010018192.1, on the reverse strand, counting down.
GAGAAAGGTACAAATTCATGGGGCATGAGTCTGATAAGAAATGATATGAAATAATTTATACTAACATTAATAAACAAATAAATGGAAGAGAAGAGACAAATCTTGATCAATGATCTCACACACTCCCTGATATAATGTGGTGAGAAAGGCATTTCATCTCTGTGGTGTTTTCCCCAAAATTCAGGACTCCAGTCTAGCCTAAGAAAAATATCAGACCAATTCAAACTCAGGGACATTCTACAAAATAACTGACCTGCACTCCTCAAAACTGTCAAGGCCATGGAAAACAAAGAAAGGCTTAGAAACTGTCACATATCCTGGATGACTAAGCAGATGTGGTGACTAAATGCAGTGTCATAGCCCAGACTGGATTCTGCAACAGCAAAAGAATATTAGTATCAAAACTTGGGGAATGCAAATAAGAACTAGAGCAGTGATTTTCAACTGGTGTTTCCCCCAAATTTGTAAAGATTATTAACTAAATTATTTTCCAAAGAAGTTCAAAGCACAGCAAGCATACGCATTTTTATAACCCTTTTGATCAACATAATTTAAGTGTGCCACTGAAGTTTATGGTTCATGTGTGCCAAGAGATAAAAAGGGTTGAAAACCACTGGGCTAGAGTTCAGTTAGTAGCAATGTACTAATGTTGATTTCTTAGTTTGGGCAAATGCATAGTGGTAAGGTAAAAGAGGAAATGGGGTGAGGGTTTGTGTTGTTTCCTAGTTCTGCCATAACAGATTACCTTAAGCTTAAAACAACCTATATTTTCTCATTGTTCCAGAAGCCAGAAGTCTTAAGTGAAGGATGGACAGGGCTGCCTTCTTCTGGAGGCTCTGAGGGAGAATCTGTTCCTTGCCTCTTTCTTGGCCTATGGTGGCTGCCCTCCATTCTCACAAGACCTTCCCCATGACCTCCCATCCCTACTCCTGTGTCTTCTCCTTTTCTGTTTATGAGGATAACTTTCATTAGATTTAAGTCCCACCCTGAATCTAGAATGATTTCATTTTGAAATTCTTAATTTCATCTTCAAAGACCCTATTCCCACATTCACAAATACCAAAGCTAGCAGTCAGATATATTTTTGGAGCTACTATTTCACACACTTTAGGGGGGGTGAAAAATCTCTGCACAATCTTTGTAATGTTTTTGAAACTAAAATAATTATTCTAAAATAAAAAGTTTATTCATGAAGGGGAGGGGACTATATCTCAGTGGATTCAGTGTAATGGAGGAATAGCCTCACAAATTAAAAGACACTTCCTTGGTGAGAAAAGGAAACAAGGAAAGGACAGAATTGAAAATGGGTATTTGTAGGCATGTACACAAGATATTGATATTGTTCATGGCGGAACAATCCCATTCTCTCTAACTACAAAGCAGAAGCTTTAAAATAAAACAGAAGAGTTGGAGATCCATAAAGACCTGAGGAGAGGTCTGCAAGTTTTAGAAAGCAGGAAAGCATGGTTCTTAGAAGCAGAGAACTAAGGGGCCTTAGAGTCCAGTAGAAATAGATCATAAACCATGAGTAAGCAACACTCCCACCTCAGTGATGCAGTGAGGTCATTTACATTAGCAATCCCCAGCAGTTTAGGCAGAATAGCTAAAAAAAGAAGGTGTTAGATTCAGACAAGGAGGAAGGGGAACAGATGCTTTGACTAGGGCCTGCCCTTTGAGAAACAGATGATGGTAGGAGATGTTCATCCACTAGGAAGCACAAATTGACCAAAGGGGGCTCCCAGGAAAAAAGAGATGACACGTCAGAGGAGTCCCCAAGGATGAAGCAACAAAACAGAGGAGGAGTAATCACAAAGTGGAGATATGGTCCAGTCCTCAATAGAGGATCTTTGGAACTTACCCAAGTTTAGGTAACAATGTCCCTAAAAGATCTATCCTCATTAACATAGCAAAAATGACACCCACCAGCACCATGACAGTTTACAAATACCATGGCAACCTCCTAAAATTGTCTTTCAAGGATAGAAAAGGGGAGGGTTCACCATTCTGGGAATTTATCACCTTTTTCTAAGAAAAAAGCATGAATACGGCACCCCCACTTAACAAAAAATTAGGGAATCAGCATAAGAGGAGAAATCTTGTTACACTGAAGGGCTTCTCCACTCCCAGGGGTGGACCCATTCCTTCTCCAGAACAGTTATGCTTTAATAAACTTTGGTACTTTGCCTGCTCGTACCTGCTTGTTCTGTGTATTTACTAGCTCTATGAGGTGCCAGACTATTCTTTGGTACTAGAACCTGGAAACATAGGGAACCTGACAGCTAATACCCATGTCTGACCAGGGTGCTCTGATGGATCCAGAGAGGGGATTGGCTAGTGGGTACAGTGACAGGTAAATAGGCTAGTGAAGGACAAAGTCACAAGTCTGACCTAGAGATCCAAACTAGGTGGGGAAGGAAATGAGTCAAGACGGTCAGCGCTGGGGCTGTCCTTCTCAAACTCAACGGGCACAGTCAGTGCCTGGGGAGCTTGTAAGGCTGCACACTGAATTTAGAGAGCAGCCAGAGGGTTCCACATTCCAGCAAGCTCCCAGGTTAGGCCCATCCCCTCCTTCTGGTCCACAGAACTGACTCATTGTGAGTAGCAAGAGCTTAGAGAACCTAGAGACCTCCAGGAATTCCAAATGCAGTGTGGGACCCACACAGAACTGTAGAAAGAAAAGAAGCTGTGAGAGTTCACAGATTAAGATTTCCAGAACAGATTAATGTTAGAGGATGATGAGACTTAGGAGTAGCTGTGGGTGTGAATGCAGAAAAGCTTGTTTGAAGCCTGTTGGAGGCGCTGAGTCTACACAGGGCAAGGGCAGTTTCAGTCTAGAGGAAAATTGTCAGCCTGTGTGAAATTCTTGAATGCATCTGGAGAAGCAAATTCTAGAGACTAATGAACAGGGATTATAACCTGGGAAGTCCTAAGTGCAGATAGATTTTAGTTCATGTTTTAGAAGAAAAATGGTCTGGAAAAACAATGGACCCCTGGAGTTCACAACTGACCCCAGAGATACAGGGAGATGGGAAAATGAAGCTTTAGTATGAACAGCCTGAATGTACTAACACATTCCAGTCAACTAAAAGGTAGCTGACAAAAATAAATGAAAAGAATCAAGACTGTAAGGAAAATTGAGACTGCAGTGTGAACATTTTAGAAGGATTTTAACAGACAAAGGCTAAAATGAAATGGTGAGTGGGAAAGGAAGGGCAACTCCAGCATTGCCCTTTGGATAAGGACCAGCAAAGATAGGCTGGGGAAGGGTGAGAGCAGAGAGCTGGGGAAGACAGCCATAGTAAAGTGAGCATCCTCCCAGGACTCAGGAGAGACCTCTTACCAAAAGCTGGCTTCTCTCAGAAAAACACAGTTCCTGGTTCTGCACATGTTTGTAAGCAAGAAACAGCAAGAGCACCTCTGAGCTGCTGATCTTTCAGTTCTAAGAAAGATGGTATCTAGTCAGGGGCAGTGCATGGAGGACGTTATAGTTGTACAATTATCAGATTGTTTTAAATTCTTACATACCTCCTCCTGTTGATTCTCATGGAAACTATGCTTATCACAGGTTTGGGAAATGCAGCTTGGGGGCCTGCAGTGACTGACAGGAGTGCTAAGGCTGGTTGTGATCCAGAATGGAGGATTAGAGAGGGACCTTTAAACCTCTCCTGCATTCCAATTAGCTGATAGTCATGAAAGATGTAAGCCTCAGACATTGACATTGTCACCCCAGGCAAGGACAAAAGTCATCTAATTTATATTAATATGAGAAAAGTTTAAGTCTGCCCATATAAAATGAGAAATTTTAGGCAAATTTTCATTAGCTTCTTTGGCTGATAAATGAAATGATGCAGGACTGCAAAAGACACATTATTTTCTATAAATTAATAGAGATTGAAAATCATCTTACAGTAAATCGCCCTCTTTGTTACCAAAAAGATGGCTGAACTGGAACAAAAATGGAAATATTTGATTATCATCTTAAAAATCTTACTCATCATTTTTAAAGGTATTTACAGAATTGTTTAGTCCATAAGTTAACATTAGGAGAAAATACATTCATAGGGAGTTGTGAAATTTGGAAATAAAAGTGAAGATACTTATATCCTTATAAATATGCATTTGTTTTTACTGTTTTATTCTCCCTATTTCATAGTTTTTGACTATACTACTTATAGAATTATAAGTATATAATATTTACTATAATATACATTTTGCTATAATAGTACATTACATAGTTAATGTACGGTAGTTGTAGTTTTTTAAAGTATTCAGTCCAATCCCCTTTATCATACTTCTGCCTACAGTGATTTAAAGACAGAAGATTTATACTTAGTTATTAAGATTAATCTCACAGCCTTGTACTTCTTTTTAAATCACAGTGCTTTTACCCTGTTCATTTGTTGGAGTACTATGTTGCAGGAAGTTGCCTAGATAATTTGGAACATGTGTAAATATAAATTCCCTAGAATTTTATTGATTGATCTGAGGAAAAGGCAAATCAACAATTGCTATACCTTCTTAACAAAGATGAAGATATAACTCATTTCCTAACCAAAAGTGTATAATTTAAGAGTTACTGTGCCCCAGAAAGTATCTACATGTTGATTTATAAAATGCGTCAGAAATAACTCCAATTCTTGATGAGTCTAAAGATAACTGAAAAACAGCTTATATAGGCATTATAAAGATAATTAACCATTATGGCATCATAGGAGAGACACCAGGAGAGACACTAATCTCATTTCTATCACTGAACATTCAGACTGAGTTTCTTAAAACAGTTTATCTTTAGAATCACTACCAAATACTTTGCCCTACAGAAAGTCCTATTCATTCTAGGATGCATTACTGAGGCCTCCTATTGTTCCATCAGCATCTTAGTCTTCAGCCATTTCTTCTAGTGTCTGGCACATAGTAGGGACTCAGAAACTGATAGAATGATGGATGTGTGAGTGAATCAAGGAATGTTGAGAGAATATGTATTATAAAATGCATAAATTCCTCAGCTATTTCTTCTTCCTCTGAGACAGTTTCATTTAAATACAGATAAAATTAAATGTAAGTTTTCATCATTTGGTTCTTAAAAGAGAAACAGAAACATCCAACTAAACTGTCCTGGCAAATTTCCTTCAGAAGCAGTAACATTCTGTTTTACCCATACAAATATCCATAGCGTGATGTTAAGACAATTTTCTCAGTAATGTTGTCTTGGATGTATGCCTTCCTCATATTTTGTATTTATCTAATTTTTTTTAATATATTTTTTTGTGTGTTCTAGAAATCTGAAACAACTGGTAGTGTCCTACATCAACAACTGAGTGCCATTAGCCCCTCAATATTTCCCTCCTCCAGACCAGACTTGCTCTTCAATTTCTCTCTATTCTCAGAGGAGGCTGCACACCACCACCACCACCCCTTGACCATCTCCTTCAGATAATAATGGCATGGTCTAAGCCAATTCTTATAATAAAAATCCATCTCTCTTAAGATTATTTCTGCTAGTTTAGGATTATTAGCTTTCATTCTTTTTTGTCCATTTTAGTGTGACTTTTAATAATCTGGACACTGCAGAGTAATAAGAATTTTAAAAATTAAATTTTAAAAATATTTGATAGTCCAATTTAGTGATATTTTCACTTACTAGTTTTATCTCATCCACTTGTTCTCAGTCTAAAGCCTGAGTAACTATAAGCCATCTATTTCTATGTCTGCCAGAAGGCAGCTACTAAAGTAAATTTTAAGCAACAACTGAAAATAGGTAAAAAAGGCATAATACATATTAATAAACCTGAAAAATATTCAATCAACAGCCTATTATTATTCTTTACATCAAAAGAAACAGGAACTGTATCTCAGAAGGGAACAAAGTAACAAACGAATTTTCAAATTAGATGAAACATCAGAAGGCTGAAAAGGGTTCAAGAAAAGAAGTCAAAATATCCAGAAGGAAGCAGAAGAGATAAGTATGACAAGTTATAAATATGGTGCGGTACTAGGCAATCAGTAGCTATACTCACACAGAATTAACATTATCTTATAATAATGTCTTCCTTGCTTTAAAAAAAAGTAATTCCTTTAGGCTTCACCTCTTCAATTAAAGGCATGAAGTATTTCTAATGTAAATTATCATGCGGTCATTCATCAGAAATAAAACATCCTAAGTGGTAAAAGAATGCAATTGGCTTTAGAAAATTGCATTCCTTGATGACCCTGGTGGATAATGCCCTCTGTGAGGAAAAAAATAATGATCAATCAAGTATATCATAGAATTTCATAATGTTCCAGTTTCTTTCCCATTATAAGTTCCAATTATTTCATATTTTTTATTAATACTTTGGATTTCAGGCAAGATCTAAAGAATGAATTATACACAAAATGTTATCACAAAGAATGAGCAAGATACTACATAACTTGCTACTGGGTACTGTCTACTCCAGAAGATGCATACAGAATCAGCTCCCCAAGGCAAAGACTGTGCCTTGATTCACCTTGTATTCTCATTCCTCATTACTGAAAGCAGTGCCTGGCACACAAGCACTGAAAGAATGCAAATTAGGACGGGAATGCCTTCATGAGGCCATTCATAAAACTAATATCTAGATGTGTCTTCCCTGACATCTTCCATGTTTTCAATTTTTCAGTATTGAAGGAATAGCGTATTCATAAAATAAGTAGTAAACTTAGACAAGGAATATTAAATTCATGCTATATTTATACTATATCACATTAACAATGACAAAACAATTTCTATGGCTAGTTCTATGGCTCACACATATAATCTTAGCACTCTGGGAGGCTATGGTAGAAGGATTGCTTGAGCTCAGGAATTTGAGACCAGCCTGAGCAAGAGCAAGACCCCATTTCTTTTAAAAATAGAAAAATTTGCCAGGCGTAGTGGTGGGCACCTCTAGTCCCAGCTCCTTGGGAGGCTGAGACAAGGAGAAATAGCTTAAGCTCAGGAGTTTGAAGTTGTGAGCTAGGCCACGGCACTCTAGTCTGGGCAACAGAGTGAGATTCTGTCTCGAAAATAAAAACAGGAACAACAAAAAAGATTTCTGTGAAAATTGAGAATTAGTGACAAAAACTAATTTTTTTTTTTTTTTTTTTGTAGTTTTTGGCCAGGGCTGGGTTTGAACCCGCTACCTCTGGTATATGGGGCTGGCGCCCTACTAAAACTAATTTGATAGGTTAGGTAATAGGCCTTTAAAAGGTACAAAAAAGTAGTGAATTTGCCAATTCATGGTTTGAAAACATGAAACAATGCAAGGGTTTCCCACCTAAGGAGCAATGCAAAAACTTCACAGAATCAGTGAAAAAGAAAATAAGTCAACTGATATTCTTCTACAAAATAAAATTAAAAGAACAATTTTGGCTTGGCACAGTAGCTGACACTTGCAATGCCCACACTTTGGGAGGCCAAGTAAACAGGATTACTTGAGCCTAAGAGTTCAAGACAAACCCAGACCCTCATCTCTACAAAAAATTTAAAAAAAAATAGCTGGGCATGGGGATGCATGACTATTATTCTAGCTACTCAGGAAGGTAAGGTGGGAAGTTCAAAATCTCCAGTGAGCTATTGTACCACAGCACTGTAACTCAGATGACAGAATAAGACCTTGTCTTTACAAAAAAAAGAAAAAAGAAAAAAAAAAGACTAATTCAACAGACAAGGTAAATCTAATACACAGGATTTAAGTAGATATAATTTGAGAAGCATTCTTAGCTTAGAGCACCTGAATAAAAATGAAAAGGACTGCCTGAAAATGGATTGGCAGATGTACAAAGGAAGGCAGAAAAGCTTTGGAAGTGTGAGACAAGCAGGGCATTTAAAGCTCCATTAGGACAAGAGACATTTGAAAGCACAGGATATGAGAGCAGTGCGATCAAGTCCAAGTTATTAGCCAAGCTCTAAGTCCAAGAGGAACAGAGGGTCACTACCTGTCTGATGGAGTCTGTGAGTGAGGGAACAAAGAAACAAGTGACTGCATGTAAGTTTTAGCTAGTTTAAATAACTTTAACAACAACAACAAAAAAAATGTTTTTCTATTCATATAATAGAAATGGTTCTCAGATGAGGTAATATAAGAAGTCTGAGAGTCTTAAGCCCAATCCACATGGCTGAGGGATTTGCTCTGGCAAGAAAATTCTTTACTGAGTGAACAAGCAGGCTGTGGCTAGGCAGGAAATATCAACAACTTTTTTGTATTGTTAAAGTAGTTCCCAAATAACTTTGACATATCACAAGGTGAGGAAAGAAGAGAAAGTTTTTTAAAAATAAATAAATCTAGCATAAAATGTTAAATGCCCCGTGGAAGGAAAGGTAAGTAATAGACAAAGGCTAAGAAAGGAAAACTGAAAGAAAAGAGAAGGCAACAGAAGGGAGAGGCCTAGATGCCTTTAACATTCCCCTCTGCTTGACCAAACTTGAGAGAGGTTTCTTCCTGACACCCTTTCCTTAGAGCATTTACCCTAAAAAATTTTTAGTTATAAACTCTTTCTCTGCCCCTCTGAAAAATATTTAAATGTTTTAAAAAGTCTCTTGCCAGTTTTAAAACCAAGAATGTCTGTCTCAAGGGCCTAGGAACAAGCCCTTTGACAGTAAGCATGAAGGGAGTTAGCACCCCTTTCTCCCTCTTTGTCTGGAAAAGTAGGAGCCTAACCTTGGTAGACATCTTGTCCCAAGTTGTAAGCTCAGACTGAGTTCTGGCCTCTCTCTCTTATTGTAATAGCCTTAAGTAAAGTCTTCCTTACCCAGTTAATTTTGTCCAGTGCAATTTTTGCTTTGTAAGAAAAAGAGCTCAGGGATCTTGATCAGTAATTATTATTTTTAAAAGGACAAATGAGAGCTTTTTTTAAAAAAATGCATGGTTTTAAGTTAGAATTCAGTAAGTAGTAAAACTAGTATTTCATAAAGCATGCTAAACCAATGAATAATGAATGCATTGCCATGAGGAATAATTTATCAATAACTCATTGAATTTGTCATAGGACAGGCTCAACGAAGAGGCATTTAGCAACCCAAGCAATGCAGGTAGTTGTGAGAAGAAAAAGAGTAGAACAGGTTAAAAAAAAAAAATAGGTAAAAGAGCCTATAGCCACTGACTCGGGTATAGGACTGGCCACTGCAGATGACTTTCGATCTGATGATCAGATGTTAAATAAATACCCCTTGAAGGAACACTAAGTAGACTCAACTTATTCAGACAGGCCAAAGAAAATGGAGTATTATAGCAGAAATCCTCAGTAAACAAAGGTTGAAGCTTAGCAGATTCCTAAAGTGCCTTCAACAGTCAAGGGACAGAAAGCTGGGTACATTCTCCTGTGGGAAGGGGTTGTTGGCAAGACTTCAGGAAGAACTAGGCAGAGAAACAGAAGCCAAACATCAGTAAATTGGTCCAAACAATTCCCTGGGATAAAAAGTACAACTTGCTGGACACATGGGTGCTCACGGCTTGCTTCAGGTATCCTTGGTATTTTGATTCTGTCAATAAGAATAACTCTAGAGTCCAAGGGCTAGTGGACCTCTATACTATCAGTGGATCTCTATATAAGTAAGGCTATAAATATACATCCAAATAGCTATGAATGTCTAGGCTCTAGATTCTAGGAGGCAGGGATGGGAACGGTGAGTGATGGGAATGGACCAAGCCATTGGTCCCATGCCATTGCATGACAAACAATGGAATGGACCAAGCCATCAGGTGAAGAGAACTGGAGTAAAATTTGAAAGGACTGGGTTGGCCAGGGCATCTAAACTGTCTTATCCTTGCTCCAAGATACTGTGCACTATTCTTATAAGCTTTTTAAGAACTTTTGAAAACTCTTGCTACTTCCTTCTCCAGAGACAAGCACAGATATTTATTTAAGAGTGTGATACACTAAACTTTTTCATCAACTCACAGAATGTGAACCTTTCCCAGAGAGAAAAACAGCACACTCCTATTGTCTTTCATTTCCAAGTGCCAGAGGGGAATTGCTTTTAATAAATACTTTTACACTGCACTTCAGTCGAATTGCTACAGTGTGAAAACAGGCCTGAGGAGAATAGCACATTGCCAAATTCCCTCCAGTGGGTGCAAAATAATACTATCGATTCTGGCAGAGAAATAAAATGGAAATTTGATTACTTTGTTTTATTCTATATGGAGATAATGTGTGAGCACATTTAAATACATAATTCAAAGTATGTCAGCTATGGTCCTAGATGATGATTTAATGTCAACCTTACACCAACCTTGTAACAGGAAAGTTGCATTTAGAGCTGACAACTAAAAAAAGAGTTGATGAAATTACACTTTATTTCATTTTCTGCAGAGCTAAGCAACCTGTTTATTCCATTCTCAAGGCCAATGACTGCCATAAATTTGAGAAAACTAAACCTACCCAGAGAAGGCCATACATATTAATAAAGTTGAAAGAATGGTCTACTTACCATATTGGAACATATTCTACCCAGGTACAAAAAATTAATACAATGTAGAGATTATATTCAAGGGTCAAATTACAGTAAGAGATTTAAGGTACAAATTGATTTATAGAAACCTTGTAATTATAGAAAATCCACAATTGTATTAAAGATATGTAAATAGCTAGTTTTGAAGAAATACAGAATGGTTTTTAGGAAAATGCAGTGTGGGTATTTTGCATAAATGGCTAAAGAGTTTAGAAAGCCACTAAAAGATATTAGGTAGAGAAAATTAATATTCTTCAGTAATATTGTGGAAGAACTGAATATCTTACATTGGGAAATAGGCTTACTGGTAATAACTTTAAGTTGATAATATAAAAAAATTGGTTCCTTTCACCCTATGTATTTTACTTACCTCTTTTACAACAAGCGTAAGCTAGCCCAGAAAATTTAAACTTACATTATATTAATATAATTATTATATTAATATTTATTGTATTATATTAATATTTATAATATTATAGAATTATTTATATTAAATTGAATGTTTAATACTAACACTAATTTTCAGGGCACAGATGTAGCAAATGATGCATTCTTAGTAAACTTTCAAGGTCCCATGAACCAGTGTGACAAGATATTTCATAATGCAGAGCAACATAGAGCAACATTCATATCTGAAAGACAGCCTCTTTTCAAAGGTCAGTTACAAAACTACCACTTTTGTGACTTAGGGCATAGAAGACAAAATTATATCTCTTCCCGCAACACAAGAGGGATAAAAGGGGAAATTTTAGGGGGCCCACATAGTTCAGCTACTTTTACTTCTTCACCTGAATGACTTTTTAGTATGGAAATATATATCTCAATAAATTATTTACGAATTAATACGAGAGAACCAAACCTAATCTTACGAGATACTTAATAGGTTAGAATGACATGGCATATTCTCATTTAGTGTCAAATTTCTGCTCACTTCTAATCACAGGCAAAATAGAGGCTCGGTCTTTTTTTTTTTTTAATTAAATCATAGCTGTGTACAATAATGCAGTCATGAGGTACAATGTGCTGGTTCCATATACAGTCTGAAGTACTTTCCCTGAACTGGTTAACATAGCCTTCATGGGCATTTTCCTATTTATTGTGTTCAAACCCTTATACTCTACACTTAGTAAACTTCACCTGCACCCTTCCAAGATGCACCCTAGGTGTTTACTCACCAATCACCTTCTGTTCACCCTTCATCCCCCTCCCTTCCTCTCCCTTGCCCCCTTCCCCATATTCTTGTATTGAGATTGGGTTATAGCCTTCATATGAAAGCTATAAATTAGTTTCATATTAGGGCTGAGTACATTGGGTACTTTTTCTTCCATTCTTGGGATACCTTTCTAAGAAGAATATTTTCCAGCTCCATCCATATAAACATGAAAGAGATATAGTCTTCATCTTTCTTTATGGCTTCATAATA
>CAUYPK010018188.1:0-22829 GCA_963574355.1 Loris lydekkerianus | reverse complement strand
CTGGAAGGATGTTTGGAGAATACTTAGAGACCTAAAAATAGACCTGCCATTCGATCCTATAATTCCTTTACTAGGTTTATACCCAGAAGACCAAAAATCACAATATAACAAAGACATCTGTACCAGAATGTTTATTGCAGCCCAAGTCATAATTGCTAAGTCATGGAAGAAGCCGAAGTGCCCATCGACCCACGAATGGACTAGCAAATTGTGGTACATGTATACCATGGAATACTATGCAGCCTTAAAGAGAGATGGAGACTTTACCTCTTTCATGTTTACATGGATGGAGCTGGAACATATTCTTCTTAGCAAAGTATCTTAGGAATGGAAGAAAAAGTATCCAATGAACTCAGCCCTACTATGAAGCTAAATTATAGCTTTCACATGAAGGCTATAACCCAACTATAGCACAAGACTATGGGGAAAGGGGTAAGGAAGGGGAAGGGCAGGGGGAAGGTTGTGGTGGAGGGAAGGTAATGGGTGGGGCCACATCTATGGTGCATGTTAGAATGGGTACAGGTGATTGCACTAATGTATACAGCTATAATTTAACAATAAAAAATAAATTTAAAAAAAATTAAAAAGAAAAGTGCTAGAGGATAATAACATCAGGCAAAAGAAAAAAAAAAAAAAAAGAAAATGCCATGAAGGCTACGTTGAACAGTTTGATGAGAATATTTCAGATTGAATATGAAACCAGCACATTGTACCCCTTGATTGGACTAATGTACACAGCTATGATTTAACAGTAAATCATTAAATAAAAATATTAAAAATAACATAAAAATAATTTTATGCATGTAAGAAAGTTTTTGACTGTGTTTTGACTAGACCCATCACAGAGGGTCACTAGCCATTCTGTAATTCTCCACAGTGTGGAATTTCCTCTCCTGTGGCATTATGTAGATGCTCAAAAGGTTCTGGATTCTGGAGTATTTCAAATTTCATATTTTCAGGTTAGGCATGCTCAACCCGCACATACCTTCACTTGGCTGAAATTCTGAGAAGTTGATAAATAAGTTTTGTTGTATTTGGTTTTGGAGTTTCTTTTCTGCTTTAATTTTCAGTTTTGTTTTCCTAATTTACCTAATGAATCTATTCCTATGATTATAATGAGAAAAGAAAACTTAGCTTTCACTGAATCTCATAAAAAGTAAAAGTGGTTTAGAATATTAGCTTAGTCTATGAGGCTACTATAACAAAATATCTTAGATTCTGCAATTTGAAAGCAACAGAAATTTATTTTTCACAGGCCCAGAGGCTGGGAAGTCCAAGGTCAAGGCACCTGTAAATTCAGTGTGTGGTGAGGGCTTGCTTCCTGGTTCCTAACAGCTGTCTTTTTGCTGTGTCTTCACATGGCAGAAGGGCTAAGGGAGCTCTGTGGAGCCTGTTTAATAAGGGCATTAATCCCATCCATGCATGAGACATCCACCACCATGACCTAATCCCCTCCCCAAAGCCTCTACCTCCTAATGCCACCACCTTGGGGGTTAGGATTTCAATATATAAACTTTAAAAGCACACAAACATTCAGACCATAGCAGGTATGGTATAGGGAAATGCAAATGAAGGAAGGACAAACGTTTCTATTTTCAGGCTCCCTCTTCTCTGTATCTGTGCTGGTGAAGACAAATGTGTGTCTAATCCCCCTTCATCCCATCCCCTTCCTCTTCCTCATCCCTTGATCTGTATAAGCATTTCATAAGGCACCCTCCTAATTTAAAATCTGGTAGTCATATTTGCAGAACCTATTTACTTAAAGTAGTTCTTTTAGAGAAATATTTGAGGAAGGCTTTGTTCCTGACAAATTTATTAAGATTGCTGGGGAGGAAAGGAAAGGTAGGGAACAGAAGGAGTGGTTTACACTACAGTCCAAAGACACTAGCCCACTCTTCCAAACTTACCATAAAATTTTAACCTTTAGAACAAGATCTGAATTCTCCAAATATAATGCTCTTTTCCTAGGTTTTCAGTGGACTACATATAAATTACAAATAATAATAATAATAATAAAGCAACAAATTTATCAAAAAGAGAAAGTCAGGTTGACAATATTTCCTGGAGGATTTACAAGGTTATTCCTCTAAATCACAACTTCTTCTATCTGGTATAGAATTTGAGAGAGAGAGAGAAGAAAAAAAAGGAGAAAGATAGAGAAGGAGAGGATGAAGGAAGAGTGGAAAGAAGGGGAAAAAAAGAACTTTTCAAGAACACATTTATTGCCAAAAATGAAGAATGCCTGGAAAGACATCTTGACATTTTAGCTAGAATTCTAAGGCGTGCTTTCTGAATGGAAAAGCACCTGCCAGCTAACTATTCTGATTGTCTATGTCCTGTTCGTAACAAACACACAAACTAAAATATGCCTTTTCCAGTCTGAGAAGAAAATGTGAGCCTCAAACAGCAAACTCTTTAATCAACAACTCTTACCTGGGTGAGCACAAAAGACTGAGTATAGTGTTTGACACTGGTGGGGATTAGATTAAAGGGGATTAGACACTGGTGACTCGATACACACAACCGAAATTGTTGTTCATTTCTCTAAGGACGTGCTGGCTGCGTGGATGAGAGAGCTCTTCATGATCCTCCTTTGGCTTTCGTCCATTTTCCCCTGCAGATGGAAACATCACATACCACCAGTGATACTTAGAAAAAAAGCAAACAACACAACCAAAGAGTAAAAGATGATTTCATACTCCCCTGGTCTGGGCTCATAGCTCAGCCTGGGGATCACCTACACTCTGGCCCTTTCCCCTGGATTCCCAGGGTGGAATAAGGCAGAGAGCACCTGTGTGACTTTGGACAAGTTACCTCTTTGTATAACATGGGGACAATGATCCTCAGATCTGCTTTCTAGTATTATTGTGAAGAGTTATTATGGTCCTTGGCTTATAATAAATGTGCCCAAAACTGCTAGGTGATAATAAGTTGAACTGGTACACATGCTCCAATCAATTGTATCCTATACAACAGTTTGGGGAGGGGGGGGGTTGTTTGTTTGTTTGTTTGTTTTGAGCACAGAAGGGATCAGCATGGGATTAGAGGTGTTTTGAATTCCCCATCCTCAAGAAACTCAGAGCCTACTGCAGAGATTCTGAATCTTACATGTGTCAGACTCTCCTTAAGAACTTTTATAAAAATACCCATGCTGGGCACCACCTGTAAAGATTGGTCTGGAGTGGGGCCTGAGCATTAGTACTCTTCAAAGCTACCACTACTGCGTAATTCTAATGCTATTGAGGACTGCTGACCCAGGGGTCTGCCCTGGCACGGGGTGTATGGTCACTGCCTGTGCGGTCTGCTGGAGCTCCTGGGATTAAGGGAGGTATACCATTACCCATCACATCAACCCTCACAGGCCACCTCATCACAAATCCCTCACATGATGGTGACCAAGCAAGGAGTTCAGGCCCCAAATGATGGGGCTTGAAATCTATAAGCAGATTTGCTTTCAACTTTGGTTGTAACAGAAGTGAAGGGACCCCTATGACAGGAAGTAAAACAGCTCCTATCCAGAAAAGAGGGTGAAACTAGGAGCCATGCCAGCTCGTCTTAGGAGCTGGCTCCCTCCTGAGTCATGCTGGACCAGAAACCAGCACTTCAATTAATTTTTGTCCTTTTATTTTTGTTAATTTCCTTGGTTTCTTTTTTGCTGTTAGTTAATTTTAGAAATGATTGGAGCTCCAGCTTTTTTCTGAGGAAATTCAGGTCTAAATTATTGGCTGGCACTCTGGTGGGGAGTATTATGAGGAGCCCAGGTCCCACTCAAGGCCAGGCATTGGTGGAACCTGAGATTCCAGGGAGATGCTCACAGGCTGGAGAACTTAGTGGGCTGGAGTTGGTACAGTCTGTCCAGGGGTCCTCAAACTTTTTAAACAGGGGGCCAGTTCACTGTCCCTCAGACCATTGGAGGGCTGGACTATAGTTTAAAAAAAAACGATAAATAAATTCCTGTGCACACTGCACATATCTTATTTTGAAGTAAAAAAACAAAGCGGGAACAAATACAATCACCGCCTCATGTGGCCCACGGGCTGTAGTTTGAGGACCCCTGGAGTCAGTCTCCCTCCCTTCACAGAAGGCAGAGGCCTGACTCTACCTGAGGGACTCGAGGTTTCAGAGAGGGGCCTTTCAGCCCAGCCTTCAAAGTGACTCTCAGTGTGTGTATTCCAGACATGGGCAGTCAGCTCACATGCTTGGTAAGAGCCAAGAGGTAGCGGCAATCATGCCTTCCAAGATTAACTCTGAATAATCCAAGGGGTTTTTGGTTTGGAACAATTTTTGTTTGTTTTTTAGGTGTTTTTTTGTTTGTTTGTTTGTCTTTGTGGCAAAATATTCACCATTTTAAAGTATAGAAGGAATCCTCTGCTTTAGACCAGAACTACCAAGAAGTCATCCAGAACAAGGAGAAGCAGAAGTGTTCTAACAACTTTTATTCATTGCTGACCTTTTTGCGTAAGACTAGCCAGAGTCACCTGGGTTTTTGAGGACCACGAGAACCTTCACTAACCAGCACAGAGGGGGTCAGTATGGGATTAGAAAGTGTTGTAAATCCCCCGTCCTCAAGAAATGCACAGCCTGCTGTAGAGATTCTCAATCTCTGCAATAGGGATCCATGGACTCAAGAATCTAGGAATCCATGACTCAAGAAGAGGGGGTTAGGGGAGGGTGGTATGAAGGGATACCAGGGAAGGCCTAAAAGCATATTCCAAACTACTGCATGGGAATTCCTATTATGTAGGAAACCTGTTTTCCAAGGTAGCATTTTTGTCCTTACTTTCTCTCTGTCCCTTCACATCAGTGTCCACATATCAGGTGGTTCAGGGCTTTATGTAACTTGATATTACACATGTTGAAATTCAGTGCAATTTGGCATTTGGTAATTACATGGGCTATGTTCTGTATGAGCACCTAATAAATGCCTAGATGACTCTTTAGGCAACCAGAGATTGAGTGGCCCAGAATCCATCCTTTAATCTCCCAGGAAGAACATTCTAAGGTGGAAGCCTGCAGAATGGGCAATTACTAAGTTTTCTCCACATTCCTGTGTGCTGAAGGCGGGGAGCCCTGGGACAAGATGACTTGTATCCTAAGGCAGACTTTCAGGAGCCGGACTACAGTGAAAACCTAGCTGGTCATTCTACACTCCTTTATTGTTTAAAAACACTTGTAATTATTTTACTGTTGCTGGTATAAGGACTAAACAATATACTACTGGATCCTGTTGGGAGACATCCAGGGAAGCATTCAAACTCTGCTTGGTTCCAAAGTGCTTTCTTTATATTCCTGCCATTCACTAACCATGCTACCTTAAGCAAGGTACCTAAATTCTTGGTGCCTCAGTTTCCCTATCTGTCAAATGGACTGGATGTTAGTACTTTATCTTATAGAGCTATTGTGAGAATTAATTAACTCGCTTACTACATGTGAAGTATTTGGATCAGTTCTTAGAGCTTAGGAGGCATGTAATGAGGAAAAACTATTATTATTCTGGACCTGGGGTAGAAAAGAAAAAGATGAAAATACTAAGAGACTACATCCCACAATATGGCAAATATGCCACAGGTCTGAATTCTAGAGTTGCCTCATTACCCCTCATTCAACATTCACTTATAAAAAATATTTACTGAGGCTGGGCCCAGTGGCTCACATCTGTATCCTCACACTCTGGGAGGCTGAGGTGGGTGGATTGCTTGAGCTCACAAGTTCAACATCAGCCTGAGCAAGAGCAAGACCCCATCTCTACTAAAAATAGAAAAACTGAGGCAAAAGGATCACTTGAGCACAGGAGTTTGAGGTTGCTGTGAGCTATGATGCCACAGTACTTTACCCAGGGCAAAATCTTGAGACTCTGCCTCAAAAAAAAAAAAAAAAATTTTACTGACCAGCGACCTTGGTGGAGTATCAATGATGCAGGGACAGCAGCAGGTGGGGGTGGGAAGGCAGCAGGTTCTTGTTCTGGACACATGCCTAGTATGTATGTCTAAAAAGTCAAGTGGAATTCCACTTCAGTGCACTGCTGCTTATGAAGTAGAGAGCAATGGAGACAGAGTCCCTGATCTCATGAAGGTTCTCACAGAAGACAGATTTTAAATGACGGACCCCACTAAAAAACAAAACAATAAATTGTATCATACTTTCTGAAGGAAAAGTTCAGAGTGCTAAAGGGTATATGTCGGGGGTGGGAGGGTGGAGTATCATGGGAAGTCATGAGAACTGAAGGAAACAGAAGTTACCTAGGCAGAGTCAGGAGGAAGCATTCCAGATGAAGAAAACATGTGCAAAGGCCTCAAGGCAGGAAAGAGCTTGTGTCCAAGGAGCTGAAAGAAGGCCAGAGGGTCACTTAGATAAGGAGTGGAGTGAGGCCGGGTGGGAGGCAGAAAAGGAGGTAAGAGCTGGCAGACAGGCATCCTGTCACTATCATACCAAGTGGAAGGGCTCACAGTTCTTGAGTCCCCTCCACGTCTCCTGTCCATCACACTTTCTAGTGCATATTAATCTCAGGAAACTGAAATTCTTTTAGCAAATCGAGATAAGAAGAAGCATTTAAGCTGCTTACTTCTAAATGATAGCAGCTTAAAAATATCTCTCCCCATGCAGTGGATATTTCTTCAGAGGGTAGCGTGGCTTGTCAAGCATATAATTTGCTTCAGCAGTAGAATCTTTCTATAACAAAACAAATCCAGCAATTACATTATCCATAATGTAAAAGAGATCAAAGATACTTGGATGGGTGGTTTTGCCTCATCCCATTTTGCTGTGCATGGAGTTCACCTAGGTACGTACATGCATATATAGATCTTTTCTTTCTTTCTTCTTCTTTTTTCTAAGAATTTCCTTACTTGAAAAGATTTGGAATTAAAGCAAAGCCAAGGTCTTTGCAGAAAAGAAACAAAGTAATCCCCATTGTTAGGATAATCAATATTCATTTATGAGTGTCATTCAATAAATATACCATATGTCAGTATGTAATAAGTCAAGATGTAGGCCAGGCATGCTAGCTCACACTTGTAATACCAGCACTTTGGGAGAATGAGGTGAAAGGATAACTTGAGGCCAGGAGTTCAAGACCAGCCCAGGGAACATAGTGAGACTCTATCACCATAAAAAAATTTAAAGTTAGCCAAGTGTGCCACTAATGGTGGCTCATGTCTATAATCACTCTAGGAGGCCAAGGCAGGAGGAATGCTATGGTCAGGAGTTTGAGATGAGCCTGAGCAAGAGCAAGACTCTATCTCTCTAAAAAAATAGAAAAAAATGGGCATCATGGCACATGCCTAAAGTCCCAGCTACTGGGAAGGCTGACATGGGAGGACCATTTCATCCCAGGAATTCAAGTTTGCAGTAAGTGACAACTGCACCATTGCACTCCAGCTTGGGCAACAGAGTAAGACATCAGTCTTTAAAAAACAAAACAAAACAAAACAAAACAAAACAAAACAAAACAAAACAAAACAAAACAAAAACCCGTAAATAAATCAGTCAGTCAGGATGACCAGTTCAACTAAATGGCATGGCTAAATTCAGCCACCGGGGGCACTCTTAACCTTTCATTAGAAATCTTCTGAACTGATGAAAGGTCTCTTAGCTGTATACCTGCAGCAGACACAAAGTACCAGGTATATCTACTAGTGGATCAGAAATACTCCCCACACCTTCATAAAAGCCAAACATATAAAGCCATCTTATTAAATTTTAGAAAAACTTTCTTCCATGCCATGGCTTTACACAGCTCACACAAACTCTCTTCTTCCCTGGATTGGGATTCACATGCCCAGGGAAAAGAATGAGCTGAAGGCCAGTTAGACTGTTTTCTCCTTGTCCTTTGAAAGGACCTCCACTTGATGAATGCTGTGCCCCAAAGTAACTGCTACTCATCATCTCGGACCTAAGCTCTGCTGTCCCCTCCCTGGGGAGCCTGCTCTGCCTGACTCCCAACCAAGTCGAATTCCTTCCACCATACACTATTGGGACACCAGGTACTCTCCTTGGTAAGCATCACAATTTTACGATTATTTCTGTGATTACTTGGTTAAGGTCTCTGTCTCCCTTACTGGACTGTAAGTCCCAGTTTCCATATTGTTTTGCCAGCAGAGATTTAGTGTTCCCAGAAACCCTGACCTTTAGATGCTGCTGAGCTCTGTGGGATGTCAGAAGACTGCATACCCGCTCATGGATCTTCTTCCACGTGGACTGAGAAATAGGATAGAACCTGTGTAAATGATTAAACAGGGTAGAACACTTACAGGAAGTATATAACAGTCTCGATTGATATTTAAAACTTAATGATAAGAAAAAACAGCAACATGCAAAATGATATACACAGTGTGATTTCAATGCCTTTATTAAATCTACATATAGGAAAAGCCCTGGCAAATAAAAACAACCAAGATGTTAAGAATAGTTTGTGTTCAGGTGTGGCTGTGAGTGATTCTTTCCTCCTTTATATCTTCCTGGGATTTTAAGATATTTGTCTCATGAGTAAACCTTACTTTTACATTTAAACATTGAATCCAAAAGTTTTTAACATAAAATTTAAACCCATTTGTTTGCTGCCATTTATTTTATATCTCACTTAATATAGGCTACCGAGACTCCAAATTTAACCACAGCTCTGAAAGTCTCTTTCAGTTCCTCAAACATGGGGCATTTTCTCTTCCATAGCCATCTGCCATAGCTGTTCTCCTCCTTCCAACCCCCATCCCTTCCCTCTTCTTAACTCCTATCCACCCTTCAGAGCTTGGCCAAATGCTGACTTCTCAGGAGAGTCCTTCCCAAGCCCCTCTTGTGAAGACAGCCTTCCCCTTGAAGAATAAAACATACTTGAAGTTTCATTCACCTATGCCTCATTCATACCACTTCTGCTAATGGACATTCTGTCATTCTTTGGTTAATGTCTGCTTTATTCCTAGACTAAAATTGGGGCTGAGACTTCTTTGATTAATAGCTCATCCCAGGACATAGTAGGCATTGAATATCATAGTAAGTATTTAATAAATATTTCTTCAACAATTTAATTCATTCATTCACTCATTAATTTATTCATTCATGTTTGAGAGGGAGATGGACAACAAATCCTAAAGTCTGAGGTATAACCAAGCCAAAACTGTCTATCAGGAAAGATTTTTAAAATGCCACAGGGAAAAAAAGCCAAAAGTGTATATAGTAATTTGACAATGGAGAGCACAGATACTGTTTTCTAAAAACAAAGAATTTTAGCCATTTGGACGAAATCATTGTCATCAGTTAATGTATATAAACACTAGAAAGGACAGGAACATGTGAAAATCCAGTTGCTTCTGTGCCCCTCTGCTTGGTTCGAGACGGAGTCTGGCCCCCTCATCACAGCTCTCTGTGGCAGGTCTGTCCCACTCATTTCCAGGGAGACAAGAAGAAAAGTGTGAACGGGCCCACACAAATCCACTACCAACCTGGGAAAACACCTCGAGCAAAGGAAAGCACTGCCTGAAGCACTTTGAATGTTTAAGAAAAGTCCATGTACGTCATTTCTATACTTCCTGAAGAATTTTTTTATTTAACAAATTTTATTTTAAGAAGTACATACATTTCTTCAGAAAGTGCTTTCCTTTTAAATGACCAGGAAGTGGGTCCTTTTTTTTTTTTTTTTTGCAGTTTTTGGCTGGAGCTGGGTATGAACCCGCCACCTCCAGCATATGGGGCCAGCGCCCTACTCCGTTGAGCCACAGGCGCCACCCACTTCCTGAAGAATTTTTAAGAGAAAGTAATAGAAATATTTTGAAGCTATAAATAAAGCTAGCATTTACAAATAGCCACAATCTGAACACTGTAAATGCTTTTTCACAGGTCTTATGTAACTAGTCCTGAAGGGATTCCAACACTTATTACCCTTGCTGCTATGTCAATCTGCCCCACATTTAAAGGTCTCTGAGGATGAGGGGTCAACAGAAAGGAGCAGTGTTGCACCTTTGTTACAGCTTTCTCTGCTGGACCATCTTCCCCTCGTGCAGTGGGAAAAGGACACGTGTGTTGAAGGACATAGGGAACAGGCTTGAGAGGGTTCCTCCCTCCTTTGGGACTGCTATTTTTCACCCTGATAGTTAAAGAGATTTCCACTTCTTCCAATAAAATGTTGGGCTGAAAAATTTCTTTCCAAAATTTGTCTCCCAACTCATACCCGTACTGAGTTCAGTATTAAGCATTAAGCAAGGAGAAACTCAAGAGGTGTTATTCATGTGCCCTCCTACCAGGGCACAGAGACTGGTCCTGATGGTGCTGAAGTGAAAGGAACAGTGAGTGAGGTGGCCTTCAGCTCTCTGGAGTGCCTTTGTGATCACTCAAGTCAATGGGGGAATGGATTCTTCTCTAACGATATGAAGTACATATCCTTCATTCAAAACTGCTGTCTTAAGCTTAGGGGCCACTTTTCTGGAATTAAGGTGAGTGACTATCTTGGTTTACTTGGAACGTAAGTGTTTCCCAGGATGCAGGACTTTGAGGACTAAAACAAGGACAGCCACGGGCAAAGTGGATGGCTTCTCTGGGGCTGTGCTGCTCTGTGTCACTGTTAATCATAGCCTTTTTTACAGACTCATAGTTCAATTGAGTCCAAAGTTATCAGTTCAGGGTGACACTGGGCACATGGAATTTGCTGTCTCATCAAAGATGGCTAAAACTCTGTTCTACAGTCAGACTCCTCTTCCTAAAGTCACTTGTGCCAACTCCTGTGACTAAGTTGCAAAGTTCCCCCCTCCTTTCCAAGCAAAGCCCAAACTCTTTAGCTTAGCTGGCTTCCACATCTCTCTCAAACCCTTAAGCCCTGGCACCCACCATTCTCCCAAACTCATCTAACTGCTGGAGCCCTGCAGTGCCCTGCCTCCCACTTCCCACCCTAAATACCTATGAGTCTGTCACGAACCAATGCCCTCCCCTTACGGCCATGTAAAAAGGGCAGCTCCTCTATAAAACACCCCAGAAGGACCATCCTCCCTCTTTATCCTCCAGTAGCATTGGGTCTGCACTGTTCACAATGTACTGCCTTGTAGAAAGTTCTACATGTACTTTTTCTTTTTAATGTTCTCTGGTAGGTTGCAAGTTTTCATAGATCAGGAAAAATGTCTTCAAAGTTAGCCTTTCCATTATGAGTATCAAACCTGTTTCCGACACATTCTTGTAACTAGACCAAGTTAATCCTGTTTCTGGCACACTCTTATAACTACAAATATTCCGTATTTCTCACACATACAAACACACATACACTTGATTCCATTCTCAATTGATTTCTACTCAGTAAACATGAGGCAATTCTTATGTTGGCCAGAGTGGAGAAGCCCTGGACTGTTGCATAAAGGTGCTCAGGAAAGGGTGGCTGACTGAATGCATAACCATCCTACAAACTTATTGAAAGAGACAAAGCCTTCCCAGATCTCCATTCTGACAGAATTAATCTCTTACTGCTCTCTTTTCCTCAACATTGGGATTGCATACCTGCAAGTACATAGCACAACCTACTGCATATTTACTGACACGGAAGTAGGCCTGCCTTCCCATCTAGTGTGTGAGCCACTGGAATGTAGAAACATGCTGTGATCATGTACATTGCAAATGATACTTGCCAATAACTGTACACTCAACTCAGTCTCTCAGGAAAGCTTGCTGCACTGATTATAAGGAGCTGAGGACATGTGTATAAACAAAGCACATGGACAAAATCCACTGACCTTCCCCACTTTTGGCATCAGAGGAGCACTTAGTGGCTGTAAGAAGATGGATCTTTGATCATCACACTCATTTCAAATATGAGGAAATTGAAGTATGAGAGATCAAGTATTTGTGTGAGATCACACAGCACTTAGGGACAGATGAATAATAGAGCACATGTCACCTGACCACCAATTCACCAATAAAGAATTACTTTAAAACCAATTCTCTGTAAGCCTTGAATCCAGGATAACTTCCCCTTCTATGAGTCCCTCTGTAAGCACTCATGTTATTTTGGCACGGAAATTTCTTATTCTCACCGTAAATAACAGTGACAAAAAAACAGGTTGGTATATACTTCATTCAAATCAACTGTCCTAAATCTGGTATATTATTATCAGTGCCACTTTCTGGAGTTAAGGTAACCAATTGTCCGGGTTTGCCTGAGACTCAGCCCACAAAGTAGGACTTTCAGGGTTAAAACTGGCAAAACTCAGGTCAACTGAATGGTTACTAATTAGAGAGTACAGGCAAATAAAGTTTTCTGCTCTCACTCTCCTGCCCTGTCTCCAGACACGTGCAAATGTATATTTATTATTTGTCACAATAATGTAAACAAGTCAAGAAACTAAGTCTAGAAAAAGACATAAAGAAAATAAACCTACATGTTAACAACATTTATCTTTGGGGGGGTGTAGGACCATGGGTGAGTTTTTCCACCTCTTTTTTGTAATTTCCAAACTTTCTATAGTGAAAACATTTATATTGGTAAAATCAAAAGCTTTAGTTTTTAAATTTATGACACAAAAAATGGGTAGATAAACAATGTCCATGCCAAAGTTGTCTATCTCATTTATAACAAGCATCCTGATATGCTTTCTAAAGTCACAAGAAAAGCCTTAAACTCCTTGAGCCCAGGAGTTTTAGGCTGCAATGAGCCATGATGCCCCCACACAGAGCGAGACCTTGTCACAAAAACAAACAAACAAACAAACCCAAACACAAAAATTGTGCCACCAGCTAAATATTCCTAAGAAAGCAAACTGATGAAATAAATGACCAGGCTTTACTACTGCCAGGCCACAATGTACCCCTCAAGCAAAGAACTGGGTACTTGCTACTGACCTTTCTTGGAGAAGCAGCTGATCTGGAGGGCTGGGAGATCTGGAATGCCGGGAGGTGGCAAATGAAGTTTCCCGGTGGAAACTGACATCCCCTTGGTTACTGGGTGAGAGCTTTCCAAACTTACTTGAATCTAAAGGTGATGGTGATGGATTTCTTAAAACAATCCGTTCATCTGGCTCTTTGATAACCTGGGTGACAAGGAACATTATTCTTTAGCTGTAGTTTTGTTTTTTATTTGCTGAGTTTAGAGCTAGGGGTAGGGGAACAAAGAAGAGAACTGGGGGTAAAATGATAAGACTATCAACTCCAGGGACCCCCTGCAAATACAAGAGGGACTGGAGTAGGGAAGACTAGTGACAAAATGCTCAGCAGTCAAGGTCAGGAAAAATAACCAGAAGTTTGTATGTTTGGCATATATTAATAGGCCAAAGTAAACTCATGCCCTGACCTTTGATTTCTGGGAACTAGGGATTATTTGGTCTAGGAAAAATAGAGTTTTTAAATAAAAATCCTTAAACACTATGGCATAATAGTATACTCAATTTTCTTTGCAGACATGAAAGTTTGAGCTTCTCTTTGACAAACCAATTAAACTTCAAGAAAAAGGGATTTACCACTCTATGTACAAAGGCATTTGATTAGAGAAATCACTATGGACAGTTATTGGGCCTGGATACACTCTCCTTGGTGACTACTCCTACAAATTAAAAGAGCTTACATGAGGGACACAAACACCCCCAAAACAAAGTATACAGTGAAGCCTGGGTACCTCTTTACATAAATGCTACTTGCTCTATAGAAATTCCAATAAACAGCAATAGCTAGAAATAGACTTTCCACCACTGATTGGAGAAAGCACAATAACTGACATAATCATTTTACAAATTCTACTTCTAAAATTACCTTTACATTAGCTGCAAGGCTGTCAAGAGAAGAAGCTAGAAGAAAGAAGAATAGGTGTTTCAATGACTCGTTACTACCAGTTATCCCTGAAACTGCTGTTCATTTATTTTACAGCAGTACAAAAATTTTAGACAATAAATAAATTATTAAAGAGCTTATATGCTCCCTTGTAAATTACACTATCAACTTTTAAGTCTCCCTTGAGTCACAACAATTCCTATCTGTGAGGTTTTTTTGTCCTTTTGAGGTCAACAATGAAGTCATATTTTTAATAACAGCACATGTGGAAAGGGGAAGGGTAAAGCAAGTCTAAAATGTGAATAAGTAAATTCAATAACCCTCAAGAAGCCTAAAAACTCATATTTGCCCAGGTGCCTAGAGCCTAAAAGAAAGTAATGGGGGTCTAAATTAAATTTATAAACTCTGCCTTTCTGCCACTCTCCTTGGTTTTCATGGAATTCTATTTATGCAGAATCTCTTGAGTACATTTGTCCAAAGTAGACGTAAATATTAAATTGATACAACAAATACATAAAAGCTTGGAGAAACATAATGGAACAAAAACAGAAATCCTTATGATTATCCTAGGGAATCATGGTAAGTAAATTGACCTAATGCCAGAGAATGGTAAGGATGACTAGGAAATTAAGTAATAAATACATATCCACAGAGAAAACATAGAGTAGATTGGGTTTCTCCAGGCTGAAAAAAAATGCTTTTGAAATAAGTCTTGCAAGGCAATGCTAAGGCCATGATGGTTTTCCCCAGGACTGGAGTTTAAACAGTTACAAAGGACTTTTCTCTGTGACTTCAATAGTAAGAAGAAAGCTATATATGCATATAAAAAAGGCCTTTTTAAGCCTAGTCATTTTCGTATCCTTTGGGCATACACATATGTGAGTGCCCTCTTGTCCCAGCTCAGTAGGCAGTCAGCAATACTAAAGCCCTTAGCAGCCAGAGCCACAAACCTGCCCTGTGGCCTAGTAACCTCCTGGCTACTGGTTTTGAGCACCCCTTTTCACGAGACTTGCCCTCATTCCCTCACTTCTCAAAGTACAGTCTATGGACCAGCAGCGTCAGTTTCACCTGGAAGCTTGTTAGAAAAGGAGGATCCCAGATCCCACCCCAGTCTTACTGAATCAGAATCTGCAGTTTAACAAGATCCCCAGGTGATTCAAATGCACATTCAAGTTTGAGAAGCACTGCTGTATTCTACCTTAGGCCTGGATGAATGAGCTGACAAGTGACCTAAGCAAAGGTCTGGCTTGAAAGCTACAGGGATTCCAGGCTCTGAGCTCAGAGGTCTGAGCGTCTTCTCTAAATGTAGGGATGCCAAAGACTTGATGTGTGACCTCTACACACACTGTAACCTCTTGGGAACCTTAGTTCTCCACCTGCCAGGATTAAGAAAAGACAAAGGCCAAGACTAATGTGATGTATGAGTCCCATCATAATAGAACCAACATTAAACCCAACTTGTCCTCCCTGGAAAAGCACATTTGCTGCTGCTTGATTTCACCATAATGGGGAAGATAGAACTGCTGTTCTAGGCTGGATTTTCAATTCAAAGAACTTAAATTAAATGTCAGAGGTGATGAAGCACTTTCTGCTTCAAACCTGGTACTTTGTCCTTGGTCCACTGCTATCAGACAGTCACCACAACCAAAGAACACTGACTTGAGTCACCATTAGAGATTTTGTAGCCCCTAAAAGTATAAACCTTAAAATCTAAAATAAGGAACTCTTATGTCAGGAACAGCACAAATCCTATTCTACCAGGAGACCAAAGAGTAGGTGATCGCCATCTCTTCTAGCTTAAGAATTCTGATGAAATTCAGAAATGATTGGCCTTCACTGCCATGACCTTCACTACTGCCATGATTCATGTATTTCAATTACCGTATATACTCAAGTATAAGTCGAGTTTTTTGGGCACAAAATTTGTGCCGAGTTCTGGTTTTTCGGCACAAATTTTGTGCCGAAAAAACTCGGCTTATACTCGAGTATATACGGTATTAAGGCAAAAACCTCAAGGGATTCCTTAACCCAGTGACTTTCAATGTGTGGCCCAGAGATCTTGCCAGAGGTCCCTAAAACCTTTCAGAAGATCTGCAAGGTCAAAACTGTTTTCATAATAATACCAAGGCATGATATGCCATTTTCACTCTCATTCTCTAACAACTTTACAAAGGAATTTTCTAAAAGTTACGATGACATGTCATGATGTCAGCCATTCTGGATGACTAAATGTATGCTAGTATATTCTTATATTTTAAAAATTTCTTTGTTTTAATTTCTAAATTATTTAAATATTTCTAAATATTGATAAATACTATCCACATCAACAAAAGTTCCTTGGGGTCCTCAATTATATTGAAGAAGGCAAAAGAGTCCTAAAATCTACAAGTTTGAGGCCCCCTGACTTAACCTAACTGCTTTAGAGTCGGCTCCATTCTTCACTGACATGGAATTTTGTCAAGCCAATATAATGTCCTCTGATCATCATCAGTCCTATCCTTTCCCATCCAGAGAAATGAAAAGTCTTGTTAGCTATTAATGGCGCCTTTGCAAGGAGTTCACACCAGGATAAGCTGCTCTCTGCTTTTCCAGCCCAGCCAAGGACCAACAACCACCACAACACATTGGTCAGCAGTACTGCTCACAACAGTCTCCTCCAACAGCTACAGAAAATCACACGTGGACCACTTCTTAGCTGGGTCTGCCTCATGAGAACACCTCTCTGAAAATTCTACAGCGGAAGAGTGCTTCAAAATTAGGCCCACAGTTTCCAAAGTAACTTGTGATTACTCAGAATGAAAGATATAAATAGGAAATACTTGTTCCCATAGGTAAATAGACAAGAGTTAACAAGGAACTCAAGTACCTCTTCTCAATGGAAATGGAAAGCTTGAAAACTTAGATTTTCTTCTAGACTTCCGCAAGTAAGAATCTGAAATGTTCTCACCAAAGGGCTTTGCACTGTCCACCTGAAAGTAAAGAAATAAGACTGAAGTCCACATAGCTTGAACTACCCCTCCCTCATGGGGGGCAGGGAGGGAGCACCCAAGGCTACAAGGACACTTGAGGCCTTTCAGATCCTTGAGTGCAGCCTGGACCAAATCCAAATTTGGATTCAATCAAATGGCTGCAGAAGGCAGTTCAAAGATGCAGAAGGCTACATGCAGCCCCCAAACCACAGGCTCCCCACCCCTGGAAGGCTCAAGCACAGAAAGAGAGCAAGTGTAGCTTTATTTCACAATCTTTACAAACAGGACAGAGTTTCATGTTCCTTAAAGCAGTGATCCCTAGGTGGGACCTTCCTGATAGCACAGATTGCCACAAGGTGAAATTTCAGTCTTTCATATTCTCTTTTGATATGACTATCTATGTTCTTGAAAAAAGAATAATGGTATCTGTGTTATTTTATATAAGGTGACTGACCTTATTTTCCAAAGAAAAATTGGGCAACATGATCTGCAAACAGGTCAAAGTATTTGAATTAGGGAATTTTCCAGAATATCTACAACATTTAGTTCCTGAATTTTTTTTACCTTGTTTCTTTTTTTTTTAATTTTTTTATTTATTTCTATTTTTTTTTAATTTCAGTAAGGCAGGTTATAACATTACTTTTCATTCTACTTCAAGAAATATATTCACTTGAATTTACAGTCTTGTAAATATTGTAAATATCAGGTGCCCTAAATTTTAATGCTTCTATTTAAGGAAACATCACATACCATTGGGAAATCTGGCTAAATAAATGAACTAAATATGTAAAATCACTTATAAAAAAGCTTGGCTTTCTTCTCCATAGTCTAGTAAAAAAACAAAAAAACAAAAAAACAAAGCCTTTGCATATAGTAAAAGCCATATATAAATTTGTTAAAAGTAATATCAAAAATTTTTAATTCCTTAAGAAATCTGCCAAGATTTTAAGGTTAATTAATAATGCATGGACAAAAATGTATATTGAATAAAATAAATCACAGTTTTTTCAATACAATGAAATAAACTGATTTCATCAATATTTTTATGAAGCCATGTTTAAAGATTGGGTGGGGGGATCTATTTTTTTCCAGATATCTTTACCCAAGCTACAAAGGAAACAACAATTGTTCTGTAATTTTGTATCTGCAGATAGATAGTATCTATAGATAGCCATTATGTAGTTTCTAACCAATAGCTCTATTCTACCTACAAACCAACTCTTCATATACAGTCTTCCTAACAGCACCTGGACTTTGAGGTTTACTGTACTCCATCACCTGTGTCTAATACACAAGTATCACTATTAATGACTTCAAGTCAAAATATCAACTTAATAATACTATCAATAGTTAAATGTTTGGAAGAATAAGTCATCAATTATAACAT
This sequence comes from Loris lydekkerianus, assembly GCA_963574355.1. NCBI lineage: Eukaryota > Metazoa > Chordata > Mammalia > Primates > Lorisidae > Loris > Loris lydekkerianus. The sequence continues at coordinate 4,745 of CAUYPK010018188.1, read as the reverse complement.
AAAAGGGTACTGATACAGAGTATGAAATAATACAAAAAATGCTTATATGTAATGTTAACTGGAATATACAGGAAATATGTAGGGGATATATAGGGAAATTAATCTGTATATGGAGTATAATTACAACTTTGTGGAAAAAATAAAGCCTATAAATGTGAAAAAGGAAGAGAAAATATATCAAATTAAGCAATGATTTCAATATTCTAGTGAGCCAATAGGTAATTTTTTCCTTGAACTTGTCTGTATCTTTCATTACTTTTGTAGTAGTGAACTAGTATGATTAAATTTGTCCACTACTTCCAGAGGGCTAATCTAAGATGAATTTAAGGGGTTAGAAAATGGCACATCATTGCTTCTTCCTATAAACACACTTTGCCTGTTCTTCAAAGTATGATCACAAAGCACCAATCTCATAAAACACTCAAGTAATTTTCTTTAAAACTGAAGAAGTTTTACTTTTGGATCGATACAGAGTACATGTTCGCCTTTGTTACGTGAACCCTTGTCAGTTCACTGACTTTTCTGCATAATGGTGGAGTTATCATGTGGAGACATCATACTATATTAATAATTTTAAAAATTAAAAATAGGGAATTCTAGCACTCTGGGAGACTAAGGTGGGAGAATTGCTTGAGCTGAGGGGTTTGAGACCAGCCAGAGTGAGACCCTGCCTCTACTAAAAATAGAAAAATTAGCTGGCATGATTAGCTACCTGTAGCCCCAGCTGCTCAGGAGCCTGAGGCAGAAGGAATGCTTGAGCACAGGAGTTTGAGGATGCTGTGAGCCAGGCCGATGCCACAACACTCCAGTTTTAGCAACAGAGTAAGACTCTGTGTTTCAAAAAATAAATGAATAAATAGGGATTGTTCACATTTACTGAGAAGGTCCTCTGTATGCAAATCTTTATAGGAGTTTCCTGATGGTGACTCTAGGAAATAAACATAATCTAATCACAGTTATTATCCAATTTGAATTCCCTCTCATTTAATATAACCCATTCACTTTTATAGCCCAACCTTCCTTTATTCCACTATAATCCATGCCCTTATCATTCCAAAGTACTCCAAAAAATAATTTTAGGCTCACATGTCTAACTACAAATGGAGGCTTGCTTCCTGTAGGGATTTTGAAACTACTGCCAAGGTTTGAGTGAGCTGGTGGCTCTTGGAAATGTCTGGGGGAACATGGAGAGGATGCCCGTGAGTGTATGATTTTTGGACGTCTGTTGAGATTATTCTCCTTTGGCTTCATCTTCATGTTATTTAGGGGTAATATTGGTCCACGTGATGTAGATGAAGGCCTTCGTGACTCATGTATTTCTTCCTAAAACCAAAAAAGGAAGGAATATTTAAAAAAAAATAAAAAGATAAAAGAAAGGGAAAAGGTTCAATCAAAACCTAACTGTATTTAATTGAACTTTTAAAAATGATGGTAGAAGACTGAACATCTCAGATGTACAAAATACAAACTTAGGAAAGGACATTTCTCTACTTAGTTTTTTCTAGTTCAGCTAAACATCAATAGTATTGTTAGTATATTTCAACTAATGACAGTTGAAATCTATTTGTATTAGGGGAAATTTAGAAAGTGCCAGACAATCCCTAGGCATAGATAAGTGATATATTAAGAGATAGAGGATTTGTCATATACTTGGGTCCAGCAATTTCACTTCAAGGAATTGATAAAAAAGAAATGACTATGGCTATGTGTATAGCTACCGAAATGCTTACAATAGTTGCAAAATTAGAAACTAACTGTATTGGTGAGTGAGCAATTGCCTCCCAGCTGCAAACCCACTTCAGCTATATGATATTGGGCCAGAGACTGTGTAAACCCTTTTTGCTTTTCTAGCTGTCTGTTAGGCTCTGCCACTAGAGGGTGCTAAAAAGACTGTAAGTCTAGAGCAGATGAGACTGGCCACTTCCAGTTTTGCATTTTTTTTTTTAACATTAGCATCATCCCAACAACTCTTCACCTTGGTAGATTCAAATAATTTCAGCTTATAGTTTTTCCCTCCTAATGCCAGAACTAGCTTTACTGCACTCCTTCACACATATCAGCACCAGCTGGACAGAGCCCCCTGCTCAGAGATTTGAGTCTAGCCCCAGGGAAAGATCTGAGCTTCCTACAAACCTCTGTAGTACCTAAAGTGAGCAGCACAACCTCCTTAGAGGTCGAAGCCCCAGTTCATCAGAGTTCCACCTCTGAACAACTGAGGAAACACTCTGGAAAGTAGCCCCTCTCCAAGGGTCTGGGCCCCATTCTGTGTGGTCTCTTTGGCTTTCTATGTTCTTGATGACCCAGCCTGAGAGGCACAAAATAACTGTCTTCTGCAGTTACTCCGTCACTTCAGTTTTCTCCTTTTGTCTTTCAGTCTTTCAACTCCTGTTTAGCTGTATTTTTTTTTCCGCATTAAATCTTTCTGTTAAAACAAGTCTGGTTTGATTTCCTAACTGGACTCTGACTGGTATATCAGTTAAGTGCTCAACAAAAGGAAAATTGCCAAATTCTAGTATTTCCATACAATGGAATACTCTGAAGCCATGAAAAAATGGCTTCATACTACTTAAGGACATGAGTCAATGTTCATGACATACTAAGTGAAAAAAAAAGGTACAAAATCACATATAGTGCAGTATGATCCTAATATTTTTAAGAAGTATATGTGTGTGTGTGTGTGTGTGTGTGTGTGTGCAGAATATACTAAAAAAATTAGCCATGCTTATCCCTAAATGGTAAGAATAACAGATAATTTTTATTTTTATTTTGTTCTCTTTATTTTCTAATTTTCTAAAATAAAGTGATACTTTTGCTATAATAAAAAAACAATAAAAGTTATTCATTTAAAAAGTTAATACTTAGAAGTGCCTGTAGCTCAGTGGGTAGGGAGGGCGCTGGCCACATACACTGAGGCTGGCGGGTTCGAACCTGGCCTGGGCCAGCTAAATAACAACTGCAACAAAAACAACAACAACAAAATAGCCAGCATTGTAGTGGGCGCCTGTAGTCCCAGCTACTTGGGAGGTTGAGGCAAGAGAATCGCTTAAGCCCAAGAGTTTGAGGTTGCTGGGGGCTGTGATGCCACGGCACTCTACCCAGGACAACACCTTGAGACTCTGTCTCAAAAATTATAATTATAATAATAATAATAATTTTTTAAAAGTTAACACTTAAAGGAAGACCTAAAACAGGATTAAAAGGGAAGAGTGTGGCTCATTCAATGGTGTGAAATACCTTACATAATTGTTCGCCCTCAGTTACAGGTTGAACTCCTTGTTCTACTCTTTCCCCCTCATCACTACTGCACTTGACTAATCTTTAAAAAGAAGAAGGTAGAGTGGAAGAGAAAGAAAGACTTAAAAAGTCACCACAAGCATATCACAAATAAATTGGAGAGAACAGAGGAGAAAGCAGGAGAAACTAAAAGGCAGCTAAGGCCTTTCTTAAAATTAATCACTGGTCTCCCATTATATGAGATATTATGCACATGAATGGATAGATTTGTACAGATTAGTGGCTTTTCTCAATCAGCACCCCATAACCCACAGCTCACATTTTCAAGGTATTATCTAGAACCACAGGTGAGATTTTGGATAAACCCCTTGGTATGACCTTTCATATTTACCAAAGACAAACCACAAATACAACTCTGTTAGCCTCAGCAAAAGAAAGAAGGAAAATGATTGTTCCTAAGATCCATAAAAGTCACAGAACAGCAACAACCACAAAAGCTAACGAGGCTACTAATTATACTTCAAATTTGTGATTTTACCTTCTGAATCACCCTACTCTAGCAATATACTGTGCTGCCGAACATGTGCGCAAATGTACTGACACTAATGTGATGGGCTGAGCAAACAGTTTGAATGCAAAAATTCTAGCCTAGCAAAAACTTGCCAGATTTCTATTATATTAGTTCAGTTGCATCTAAACTTGGTAAGTCTGGGCTAAAATTCTTTAAACTTGGAGAAAATTTCTGACATTTCTATCACTAGCCTTTTTATTATACTTACAGGAAATCTGTTTCTAGACAGAAACACACGTTCTCTGATGGCTGTCCTTGTAGAAAACTCAATTTTGGGAGCAATGCCCTAAAAGTAAAACAGCATAAAAGAAGCAAATAAAATTACTGGAAATAGTTCTTTGTCCATCTATCTCATCCTAACTTGAAATCATGCAAGAATCTATCTGCTCTTCTGTGTAGTTGACATAGTCCCTACACATTCTACTTGAGGCTGAGGCAAGAGGATTGCTTGATATCAGGATTTCAAGACCACCTGGGGAAATACAGAAAAAGCTCATCTTGAAAAAAATTCACCAGACATGGTGGTACATGCCTATCATCCCAGCTACTTGGGAGGCTGAGACAGGAGGATCACTTGAGCCCAGGAATTTGAAGCTGCAAGTAAGCTATGATGATGCCACTGTACTCCATCCTGGATGACACAGGAAGAGTCCATCTCTATTTAAAAAGACACACACACATTATCTAAAATATAGATAATTTAGGTGGATTTGCACCACCTAAAGCCCTAGAAAGAATGTTGACCGCATACTGCATGCTTACTCCATGTGCCAATAAGAATAGCTATACACTTTCATAATATCCAGGGGTGGCGAACACGCGGCTAGAGCCGCATGCGGCTCCCGGCCAAAATGAATTTCGGCTCTTTGCCTCTTATCATTATTTTGTATACTGTGGCTCTTTGCCAAGTTTGGATTTTGTTATGCTGCTTCTGAGGAGG